>JASAMX010017013.1:0-20168 GCA_030248175.1 Microlaimidae sp. YZB2_3
GGACTACTTTAATTATAGACGAACTGATAATTTAAAACCGTTATATTTGATGTAAATTATCGTGATAATACTCATAAATAACCTTAATCATAGATTTTAGACCTTAGTTTTTTTAGGCAACCTAAGCAAAACCTCAAAATGAAGCAAAATTTAAAGTTTAGTTTGATTTTAAAGTTTTCCTTGCGTTGGTTATGGAAACTAAGGCCTACAGTCCATGATTCAAGTAGTTCATGAGTTTGATAATGGTAAAATTTTTAAGTTTACATGTGTTTTAAAGATTTATAAGAAACGATTTTAATTTAATGAACTGTATTTGGAAAATAACGGTTTCAAACTATTAATTCGTCTATACTTAAAGTAGTCCATGTAATTGAATGGGTTTTACTAAAAGATACCGAAAGAGTTTCTATATAAATACTTTTTATGATGTTATCAGTGGCCTCAAAATCAAAAATAATGCAAGAAACATAGTTTATATCATACTTGATATATTTTTGACTAAAATACAGAATACTAAATAAAAACAGGATTTAACAGCATTATTAGACAATTGTGAAGTCATGACTACTTATTTTTCAATTAGCAGGGTGTTTTTTAATATTAGAAACAATATACCTAAAATTACCCAGCAATTCTGTAACTTTCACAGAATGAATTTTTTTAGCATCAATGATTCAGTTTTAGTTTTATCAAGAATATATAACACAAGAGAACGTCCGACTGTACACTAAACTTTTGACCAAAATTTTGCGAAAAAAGTCGAACTTTTAAATTTGTGTGCGACTTTTCTCGCAAAAATCCGCCATTTTCTGCTAGTTTTCCCGCGCTGCGATTTTTAACACAGTGTTAGTTTTCTCGCAGTGAGGACTGCGGCATCTTTTGCACTCAAAACTGTTTTATTCGCACTGCGATTATTTTAGCACTGCGAGTCTAACTGCATAACAAAAAAATACAGACGTTGGTAATCATTTTAAATAGAGTAAAACACATCGAAACTTGTTTTATTTAATTTTAAAACGTTGGAGAGTTACTTTATTTCATTAAAACTAAAAAGTTTTTACATCTTAAGGCTAAAAAAACAAACTAATTTTACTCATTTAAAAACACAAGCCTTTCGCTCCGCTTTTTTATTCTTTTTGTTGTGTAGCCAGGCCAGACTCGCAGTGCGAAAATCATCGCAGTGCAAATAAAGCAGTATGTAGTGCAAAAGAAGTCACAGTCCCCACTGCAAGATAACTAACATTGTGTTAAAACTCTCAGCGCAGAAAAACTAGCAGAAAATGGCGAATTTTTGCGAGAAAAGTCGCACATGAATTCGAAAGTGCGAGTTTTCCCGCAAAATCTTGGTCAAAAATTTAGTGTACAGTCGGACATTCTCTTGTGTTATATATTCTTGATTTTAGTTTTTTGAACCGTCTCCATTAATTATGCCATCCCAAAAAGTGCAAAATGACCTTCGAAGAATGACATTTTGGTAACAAGAAATTTGAAAATTTAACATCCGGCGGAGTAATTAAGCTTCGATCAACTTTGCTTGAATTTTAGGTTTTGCTTAGGCTTAGGAAGAAAATCAAATTAACCAAATGCAAATTCTCAGAAATTTATTTGTACTAAAGTCAATTAGACTGTTTCAACATAACGAATTTCAACATAATTTTTACACAGTGAAGTTCCAGTACTCGTTGAACCTAAAATTGAAATTAAAATAATATTTAAATAAAAACTGTTATTAATTCATTTGAGTATTTGCAGTGGAAAATCCGAGTAAAAGTAAAAGTAATTGAAATTTCAAAAGTCGAGTAAAAGTAAAAGTAAAAGTAATCCAGAAGCCATTACTTTTATTACTTTAAGTATAAGTAAAAGTAACTTTTTACAACACTACCAAAAATACACCACGTGAGTAATCTGCAGCTATTTTCTATCTGCCACAAAAAAAAACAGCCAGCGTTTAGGATAAAATTTTAGATATATTAGATATTTTAGATATAAAATTTTAAATTTAAATACACATTTTTTGTTTTCCTGAAAATTTAATTTTAGGAATCTTTGTAAAAACATTTTGTAATTTTTAACTTTTAAAACTTTTGTTTTATTAAAGTTTTAAAATTCAACATTTTTCAACAGTTTATTGTATCATGGGTGGCGCAGGAGCGGCACGGGGCGATTTAGCCCCATGGCGCCGCGCCAACAATTATTAGAAAACGTGGGTAAATTTTGAAATTCAGAACCTTCTTCTTCTTCTTCTTCTTCTTCTTCTTCTTCCTCTTCTTCTTATTATTATTATTCCAACGCTCCATCATTAAAAGTGATATTCCTCATTCGTTACTGATTGATCAAAAATAAACATGGGCTCATTAGAAAGAAGAAGGAATTACGCAACTTTTTTAGGAAGCACTTTTTTCATTTGGGTCCTTGTTATCGATTTATTGATCAAAATAAAAATTTGAAAAATAGACAAATAAAAACTCCCAACCGCACAATAACAGCCTTTTGGCAACAATAAGGATTGTACAGACAGACAACCAACATCCCCTCATAGAAACTGCACAAAAAAAGCAAACCGGTTTTAATTGGTGGCAGAAACGGAGCCAGTTCCCAGCGCCATCTGCTTCAACCGCGCGGAAAACGGCGAAAACAACAGAGTAATTTTTTTAATTCTTGCATTACTGATGACAAAATTAATTCAAAGTTTTATTTATTAAAAAAATAATAATAAGCGTCTGTGGCGCGGGAGCGCCACGCGCCGGTAATCATCGGTGGTTTGGGGTGCCATACTGAAATTTAACCCACGGCACCGCACCAACTATACTTAGAGAACGTAAGTAAATTTAGTAATTCATGTTCAACATCTTCTTAATAATTGGCGCACGGCATCGCGCCAACTATATTTAGAGAACGTAGGTAAACTTTGTCTGGAGCGCAACTGCACCGCACTAACTATAATTAAACAACGTGGGTAAATTTTGTAATTTAAATTCATTTTCTTCGTATTATTATTTTTTATTTAAAAAAGTATATCTCGGCAATGGAATGATTATAAACATATGTCATTGCGCAGCTAAAACTATAGTTTATTAGTCTATTTTTTAAATTTAATTCAAAAAAGTGGTAGACTAGCCTTGAAAAATGCTCTAAGAATAGAGCAGGAAAAAGGGGCGATTTTTCCCCGGGCGTATAATTAGACAGAAAAGATGTGGACTAGGCTGAGATGGACATTATATAGACTATAGGAAATTTGCATTTGGTTTGGCCAGCTGCTCACTAAATAAAAATTTTTACCATATGATAATGATTTGTTTATACATTGATCTAATCACACAGCATTGTTGCATGTTTTTTAGTTTGATGAAATGTCAATTTAAAAAATCATACTCACAGCAATCTTTGACAAGCGCGGAATCGCCACTTTTTCAAATTTATAGTTGTTTTTTTACACATACATATATAACCTTCTAATTGAAAAAGTGGCGATTTCGCGCTTGTCAAAGATTGCTGTGAGTATGATTTTTAAATTGACATTTCATCAAACTAAAAAACATCAACAATGCTGTGTGATTAGATCAATGTATAAACAAATCATTATCATATGGTAGAAATTTTTATTTAGTGAGCAGCTGGCCAACCCAAATGCAAATTTCCTATAGTCCATATAATGTCCATCTCAGCTTAGTCCACATCTTTTCTGTCTAAACATACGCCCGGGGAAAAATCGCCCCTTTTTCCTGCTCTATTCTTAGAGCATTTTTCAAGGCTAGTTTTTAAATAAACAACACGGTGGTGATTTTTAATTTTTTTATATTTTTTTATAATTTTTTTACACAATACTAAATAAAATAACAAAGCAAAATAAAAAATGCACAAAATATAATATTTTAAAATTTGCACAGTATTCTCTAAACACAAATAAAATGATGTTTTTGATTTTAAATTTACTCTAATATTACATTAATTATAAGTTATAAAAGGTCAAAACTTAAAGATAAACTCATTTCACCATGATTGTTATTTTTGATAAAAAATTTCTTGCGGATTTTTTTAATTTTTATGTCATGTACTTGTTAAAAAATGTATACCTTGTTTTTTGTAAATTTTAGATTTTTTGTTTTGAGACTCAGGATTCAGATTAAATTTTAATCTACTGATTTTAGTGTGGGAGCTTTTTTAAAAGGAGTGCGTGCTATTAAAATCGAATTTCTAGGGCGACCTATCAATCTTCATTTTCAACCTTTCTTTTAGTATCGCTTTTTCCTTTTTGTGTTTTTAACGCTTTTTTTTCTTTCCGGTCATTACTTATTATCAGTTAAGTTTCGAATTCAAGTCGTTTTTTAAAGACACTTGATTTTCGTGAATTTAATTTTCTTATTTGAATTTAATTTCGTTGTGTTTAGCTTTGATATATTTTCCGTTACTATATGTCCACTGGCCAAATATTATTTATCAAAACTTATTTTTTTCTGTTAAATATTCCGTAGCTTAAATTTCATTTAATTTTTTTGAAGCGAAATGGGTGGAGGAGCGAAGTGAACCAGAAACAAAATGGTTGGTTCCTGCAAATATACAAAACTTTTTTTGACATGTACGTTATTGAAGTTAAGCATGGTAATCTAGGACGAAATTTCTTTAGGCCTCGCTGGTGTGTCATGAACATCTTATCGTGAAAACGGACGTGCGAGCTTTTTGGTTAGTTTTTTAAGAAACCAAACAGAACTACTGGTACGGCTTAACATAAATTTAATTCACAGATTTCTTCTAAAATTTGGCTAACTTTCATAACAATTTTCAGTTTCAAAAATACTTAAACTTGCATTTAACAAAAAAAAAACACACAAAAAACCCGCTTCTCCGTTTTTATGAAGACGTTCATGACACGCCTAAATTCATATGGCTGGTTTTATGAATACCGATAAAAAACGGCGTTCTGATCATATTTTATTATTTAATTTCACTGTCACATAAAATTCACATCTTTTAAATTTTGGAAATATTTGTTTTACACTTATTGTACTAAATATAGACCACATGTACGTGGTGTTCTTTGTTAAACTGTCACATATGACCATAACACTTGACATAATGACATAGAAAGCATATTTAAACTAAAATTTTCAGTGTTCGTCTAGTTCTCAACTTGTGAGTACTCTTATTACTTCAATTCTCTGGTATTTATTAGTGATGTTCCTTGGAGCTTCGACCTTCACAGCTCTAGAATGCAGATTCACTTTTCTAAGCTCCTGAGCAATCCACGGAGTTTCTGTAATGCGGATATATTAAATAACTAAGTAAGTGGATAGGGCTCCTAGTATATATACGGGTCAGTAAGGGATAGAGTCAGTAAACTGTCCTAGTAAATACGCGAGCTCCCGTGTGCCCCACTATTTTTTGTACTATATTCATGAATAATCGACCAAAGTCACATAAGGAATAATTTTCATACGATTTGGTTAAAAAGTGCGTAACTTTCAAAGCATCTGAATCTTTTTTTTTCGAAAGCCACGCAAAAACTGCTGAAAATACCATTGGTGAAATAAACATCACACGGAAATGCCAATCAGCTGCGTGCCAACCATGCTTATGCATATTATTTTTTATGTGACTTTGGTAGATTAAATAGTAATGCCAAAAAATATTTTATCACAAAATTTTAAAATTTAAAATTTTTTTTCGTCTTCAAAACTTATCAAAAACAACAAAAAATGTCCTGAAAATGCAAATAGAATAATTTAAAACATATTTGAAGTTTAACGCTTTCTATCGTTTATTTAAATGGCGTGGTTCCGTTTTAACTGGTCAAAGCTATAGACCATGATATTGGAGGATAGGTACATCACTAATATTTATTCATACCATTTGAGTGTTGTTTGCCATTTTGTGTGTTTGATTTCTTTTTAATAATGTTATGTTTTGTTTTCTGTTTCTTTTTTATTAATTTTAACATTTAATATTTTGTTCTAACATAACAAAATTTATCAAAATTAATTAGCTTAAGAGTTATAAATAATCTAATTACAATAACAAGATAGCGTATTATGTACATATTTCTGACTAAGGCAATAAAACCTATAGATTTCATGACAGAAACATTTATAATGTTTTTTACCCAATTATATATCTTTCTATTTTGGTTACAGTATAAGTTTTTGCAATTCGTTTCTTATTTTTATTCTTTATTTGGTTTTTTGTAATTTCAAAAAAAAAAAGAATTTTTAATATATTAGAAGTCGATCTAAAAGACGTTTTACATAAATGATTATGTTTTTTTTAATTAAAATACAATTAGAACATTTACTTTGAATAATTTTAATAATTTATTTTCTTGTATAAGTTTTTTGATTTTTACATTTCTGTTTAATGATTTAATGTATTCGGTATACAGTTTTTCAATTTCTTTTTACTTTCAAAGATTAAAATATATCTAAAAAACTGTAAGGAAAGGAGTCTTTTTTTTTCAGTCTCCATATATCAAAACTGTAAATATTTGTTTTAATAAATCAGAAATTGGTTGTTGCCTAAAATTTCTAAGAAAAACAACTGTAATTCAGTAGTACGGTAAAATAATTTGCACATGGTTATAAAAATACTAGTATTCAAACACTTAAAACAAAAATTTTTTAACAAAATCATGCAAGATTTTTATAATAAAAATATAGATGACATTCTTTCGTTCCTATATTTTTGTTTTTTTAACATCATATTCAAACTTTTTTGTAGATGTTAAAATACCATTGGATTATCATGGTGTCAATCGATGATTTTCCGTTGGCGTCTTGGCGTTAGTATTTTATCACAAACTGTGGTGGCACGCTTTGAAACTGCGCGGTTTCACTGCTCACCGCTGCGCGAAGGAAAATCGGTTTTAAAACAGGGAACAGTTCACACAGAAAAAAAAATCATTTACGGAATTTTGTCGATTGAAAAATTATCTTGAAAATTGCATTTTAATACTCTCTAAATTTACTTAATAGATTTCCAAAAGCCTGTTTTTGGAATTTTGAACCAAGAAAATAATTTGTACAAATTTTTTAAACAAAGTTATTTTTGAAAAACCAAAAATAATAAGTATAATTGGTTAAAATGTAACAATTATTTGTTTAGATTACAATAATTTTTATAAGTTGTAAAGTAACAATAATTGTCTCGGTTCAAAAAATTACAAAGTAAATTTAGAGAGTAGCAATTTTTAATGTTATTATAACAGTGGTCATATTATTAAACTTATCATGACTTGTCTGTCTAGCCAAAATTTTTTTAAACAAGAAACGTATTTTATAAGATTTCAGGAATTTAAAGCCAAAAGCAATTAAGCCTAAAACAAAAAAAATTTGGCCATAAAGATAAAAGAAATCTAAAGTCATTTGTTTATAAGTTTATTTAAACTAAAGCCTAAGTTAAAATCTAAACTGAAGCCAACGCCAAATGACTATTTGGGGCATCCTATTTCAATTTGTGCTTTTTGTAAATATGATTTTAGCCCTTTGAGATTTTTTCCGCTGCAAATCTACAGAAGGAATTCCGCGCCAGTGCTGTTCAGTATTAAACTCCGCGTTTCGTTTCCGGTCCGCGTGAAGTTTAACACTGAGCACTGTTGGCACTAAATCTGTTCTGCAAAATTGCAGCGCTTTTTAGGCGAAAAAATCCCAAAGGGTTAAGCAACGGAAAGAGCCATGCTTTTGGTGATATTTTTAGAATTAATTTCTGTTCGCACCTGATTTAAAAACAAATTGAGTTTTTCAAACGATTTACCAGTGAGTTATCTTCAAAAAAAACAAACAAAAAACGGTGGTATTGTTTATGTAGAGCAAAAAACGCAAAAGTACCAAAGAACTTCATGGAAACCGCCGCTAATGACAGCCACAAATTGAAACACACAATCGTTCAGAACACAATGCTTATGTATCTTATGTACCTTACGGTCGCAGAAATCTTTAGAAAAAAATCAGTAATCAAAGTTAACAGCTCATCGTTGATGCTATAACTGAGCTGCATAGACAAGACCTTAAAATATTAAGTACGGTGTTCGCAATAATAAATTCTCAAATTTTACAACTGATGTATGTTAAAATTATTGCTCTAGAGTTTACTTACAACTTTATTTTTTTTAAATATAACTACGATTGATTGTATCTTAAAAATAATTTTTCCGGTAACATTTTTTCAAATGTATTTATTTCTAGACGGATAAAATCTAGTTGACCTCGATAATTGTAGTATAGACTAGGTCTGAATAAGGGTGTTTTAGTGTAGGAAAGAAGGTACAATGACTACTAGCGCCAATCATATGTAGGGGAAATTGAAAAACAGCGAGCGACTAAAGCTAAAGTCTTCCAGGTTGAAATTAAGGGCGTAACCGCTTTCCGCCAGGAAAAAATAAACAATAAACGCGTGAGCGATAAAAAATTTAAAAAAGTTTTCAGCGGTTATGTAACCAATTATTATTTAGTTGCGACATGTGTTTTTCTGCACGTGATATTTTCTAAAAGAACGAGTGGTTACTTTACCACTCATATATTTTCACCCTGATAGAATTTGTCTTTAGTACATTGGTTGGTTTAAAATATTTCAAATATCTATTGGTTCAAAATCTCGATCCCTTCCCTTTAAATTTTCTTAATACTTCTTAATATTGCAAAAGAAAACGGATTTTTTGGAGATTTTTAGTTTTTTGCGCTTCGCAGGTACGGCGCTGCTGGCGCGCTTGGTTCCCAGTTTTTTAATGTTTCAATTACAGAAAATGCTTCTATTTAAAAATTTGGAATGGACTTTTTAAAATTAATTTTTAAATTTTTAATAGTTTTACAACCCGAACATTAAAAAGGACCTATGTAGGTTTAAAATTAATTTTAAAGCACAAATTGAGCTTTATTTTTGCTAATTCGAAATCATTGTTCACAAAAATACTATTTTAGTAATGATTTCTAACTATTGTGATGTTAAATTAAAAAATCGAAATTTATTTAGCACAAACTGATATATTAAAGCACTTCACATAGTGAAACATATCAGTGCGTAGCAATTTTAATTAAGTATGGGTTTAAACTTAAGAAACTACAAAACCACGATTTTTTCAAATTTTATTTTTTTCATTTTTGTACTCTCTCTCTCTCTTTCTCTCGTACAATAAAAGACGCTTATTCAGAACTAGTCTACTGAATCGATCATGTAAGAACCAAACCGTTAAAAATTTTCAACAAAAACGGTTTAATAGTAAAGATCAAGACCCTTTTTTTAACAATTATTTATCAAATTACTCAATTGGGAACTAAAATGCAAATTTTTTAAGGGTTAAAATCTGTTAATTTCTGTATATTTTGTAAAAAAGAGAAATTAAAAAAAATTCCGCGTTCTTATTTGTTTAAAAAAACGTCATAATCGCACAAATTTATTTATGGTTAAGATTTATCTGGCTGACCGCCAAAAATCAAAATGCAGACATGAGCGGACTAAATTAAAATTGTGCGGTTATGACGTGTCAAAAAAAAAGAATGCTGAATTTTTTTAATTGCACCTTTTTAGAAAATATACAAAAATTAACCAACTTTAGCCCTTATACCATTTACGTTTGGGTTCCAAATTAAGTAATTTGATAAATAATTATCAGAATAGTTTTCTCATGTCTGCATACTAATTTAGAATGTCAGCCAGATATCATTCCGACATTTTAAGCATTTTTTGACTAAAAATAGTTATCAAAACATATTTTTTTGACATGTTTTTAAAATTTCTAATTGATAGTTTAGCGAAATCTTTTCTGATTTTTTTTTCTTTTTTTCATTTTTTTTCAAATTCTTTAAAAAAGTTTTTTCCTTGTCATACCTTTGTTTTTCATACACTATGTAACATTTTTGCTGTCATGTATTAATTCATAAAAGCATACTTAGCATTGTTTTAGAAACAAACAAAATGTTTAATTTCGAATTTGGATTTATATACTTTATTTTTATAAATAAAATTTAATATCTAATATATAAATATAGATGTATTTTTTAGGGGCTTAATTTTCTAAAAAAATAATATATGAACTTAAAATTATTAAAGCCATATTAGTTGACGAAAATCGATAAAAAGAATATCTTATTGTCTTGTATATAATAATAGTTAATAATTTAAAAGTTTTTGATTCGGATATCACCCTTCCTCTCTTCCTGACCTCCCCTTTAGATTTCAAGTATTTCTATCCCGGGTAAACTTTCTTTAGAAAGCTAGAAGAGTCCCATTTCATCTTCTAGATTTTGAAATGCCATTTACACGAAATCAAAAGTCCAACTAGTTCCTGTGACCATTTTTTTCTATGTTTATTAAATTATATCAATTGTTAAAATTTCGATTCTAATTTTAGATATAAAAATAAATGAACAGATTTAGCAGTCGATTTAAAAAGGACTTCGAATTAAAGGTTAATTTACCATTAGCATAATTTAAATATTTGATTAAAAATAAATTCAAAATAGTTGTGCAGGGTTTTTGTTTGTAAAGATTATCGTAAATATGTTGTAAACGTATAAAAAGTTTTGAAACATGTTATCCATTTCGATCAAAAAAGCATATTTCTCATAAACTTGGAGTTTCATAAAAAAAATTATATAGACATCACAAAAAATTTAAAAAATAGGCACACCAAAGCGCAGACCTAAAAACTAAATTTTAAAAAATCGCAAAAGGTTTTTTTAATAAAAAAAATAAAAATAACTGCATAAGCATTTTTCATTTAATTTTTGACCTCCAAAACTGTTATAACTTCTGTAAACTTAAAATATTATTAAAATATCCAAATATTCTTTTGTTTGTATTTTATGAGCGACACATTTTTTATTCCCCCGTTTTTTACGTGATAATTAAAGAAATTAGAAAACAAGCATAAGAATGTATAAAATATAACATTCTAAAGCCACTGTTGTGTTCTTCTTCAAACCTTCATAAAAAATAGTTTGTTTTGTTTAAAAGTGGTTAAACATTTCAAAGCTTCAAATTAATTTACTCTTCTTTATTTGCACAAAATCTTCATTTTTTTATAGTAGATTTTTTTGTTTTTCATTTGCAATACTTTTATATTTTTGATATTGTGTTTAAAAGATGAAGAGAACAGTAAAACATCGATAAAAATTTTTTTGTTTGTCACACTTATTGAATTTAAATTAGGAAGGCATAAAATTTTTATGACCAGAAAATTGGATTCTTCTGTTGCCGAGTCGGTGGCAGGCCTGTATTATTTCCACTTTTTTTGCTATTTTTCGTCATGTTCAAAAACAAACTGGGTCAATAAAACAAAAAAAAAAGAATCTAGAGTATTTTTTATGATAATAATTTAATTAAAATGATAAACTAAACAATCACCTAAATTAATAGTTATTTAATAATTAGAAAATTATTAAAATAACAGATAAGATTCTTTTAGTTGGTGTTAACATAAGTGGACTACAAAATTTACTGTAATGTGAGATACTCAAGGCAGGAAAAGCGCGAAAAATTGATTCTTAATTAAATTAGCGCTAATTATTTAAATGCAACTTTTTTTATCTTATTAAGAACACTAAGTTACAAAGTCATTTGCGTTATTTATTTTTTTGAGTTACAATTTTAAAAAATTAACAGCAAAAATAGTTTTTAATTTAAACGCAATAAATATTTTTTTAAATTGAAATTTTAAAATATATGATAAAATTTTAAATTTTTTAAAAAAGACATACTGTAGGCAGGCACTTTTTTAATTTTCCTTAATTGCTTTTTTCGTTTTTACGATAGTTCTTAATGTGTGGCTTTAATTATGCTGTTTGTTTTAGCGATATTGTTTTCACTTTTTCGCATTTGCTTTTTAAAATTAGTGTAGTTGTTGCTGTGATATTTAATATATACCTTTTTCGAAACTTTTTTTGGCTTTTGCTAGAATTTTAAAAATAATTTTTAAGCCTATTACTTTATTTTTAAAAAAAGTATACTGGTTTTAAATTTAATTTTGGAAATATTCAAAGGAAAAAAATATTGAAACTGATGCGTGTGTGTAAAAACTTTTCATTCAAAAATTTAGGATTTAGAAACTTCATATCAAATCAAAGCTGGCTGCAACTTAACTTGTAATGCTGATTTGACTATTTAACAACAAAACAGCTTAAAAGAGTGATGAAAGACGATTTAATAATAAAAACAATTAAACTCCATATTTTAACAATTATTATTAAATTAACCATTTTTGAAGATAAATTTCAATTTTCTAACAGCTAAAAATCACAGATTTTGAAATATTTTGTGAAAACGAAGGATTTTAAAAATTCTGTGTTCTCAATCGTTAAAAAACAAAAATAAGTCATAACAGCACAAATATCGCACAATTTAAGTGAGGTCAGCCAGACATATTTTAACTATAATATTTAACGAATTTATATGATTAGTGGATCATTTTTATAAAATATCTGAATATAAAATAACCATAGTCAAATGAATTACAAAATATCTTATTAATTAACATAAAATAATTGATTTTGAATTTGATTTTATAGATATGCCGCTCGTTTAATTCCACCATGATTATCATTGTGAAAGTGTAAACAATTTTTTTTTGATATAAATACTACTTAAACTTTGTTTTAACAAAAAGCCAAGCTTATTTTTTGCTAAAGAATGGTATCAGTAGTCTAAGATTTTATCATGTATGCATGTTTAGGTCAAAATTTCTGCCCTATAAATATTGATTGTTTATTACGATTGCATGTATCATGCATAAAAGCAATTAAGCTTTTTATTATACACAATAGTTTATAAAAATATAATATTTTTTTTATTTTTGATCAATTATATTTTACTTTACCAGGTGTAAATTTATTATTTTTAATATGTAGTCATGAAACAAGTTTATTCAATAATTTTACAAGCAAATTACGTCTGGACATAATGAACATGAAAGAAAATTAAAATTTTGTGGATATTTATGACATGGATTTTTTTAAAACCCACTCTGTCAAACAAAATACATATAAATAATAAATTTATGCTTTCTTTAAAAATATTTTTTTGCATAAAATAAATAATTTTATTATTAATAATAGTGTATTTCTAATATTTAATAATATTCTTTATACTTATTGTTTTTTACTATATAATTGAATTAATATTGAAAATAATTCAATCACCTAAGCGTAAAATTATTGTCTATAATGACATTCGGTGAAGGTTTCTCATGTTGGAAACCCTAGTCTTTAGTATCTATTTTGTGTAGTAGAGAAACGGTGTCCGGAAAAAATACCTTCTGCAAAATATCTTCCGGAAAAAATATCTTCTTTCAGCAGTAAATTATTCAGTATTATTAAAAACTTTTAAAGCTTTTTTAAAACTTTTTTATGTCGTTTTAGCTTGATTTTAAGGTTTCGCTTAAGCTTAGAAAGAAAAAAAAGTTCTTTAGTTGAGAATTTAAAAGTCTTTCAGAAGATATTCTTTCCGAAGATATTTTGCAGAATGTATTTTTTCCGGGCGCCACCACCAGACAACATATTTTGTATATGGTCCTTGGTTGCTTGATATATTGTTTTTTTTAACAAATTTCTTATAATTAAAAAATTTAGAGAAGCGAAATGTATTTTTTAGTCTATTTGGCTAATGTTAAAACAATATTTTTAAAACCAGACATTCATTTAATATTTTCACAATTAAACCACACTTAAAACTTATAAGCTGTTTGACATTTTAACATGGTTTCTTTTAATTTTAGTTAAATTTCTTCAAGTAGAAATATTTTATTTTGAAATGTTTTATTTTGACAAATCGTGAATAAAACCACAACATTCATTTTAAAAAAGCCGTATTCTTGTTAACTCGTTAACTGTTGAGGAATTGATTTTTGGTGAATACTATTTTTTTCGTTAATGTGACCTGATACATCGATTGATGTTAAATAAAAAGCAAAAAATATACCATGAATTATTACTTCACCTTTAATGTGTCAGTTTTTATATCTTACAAAAATGCTTATTGTTTTGATTTTATAATGATTTTATTTTATTATTCAACTGTGACTGTGTTATACCCATTAATTTTTTTTACAAATTTGTATATTCATATTAATAAAAAAATAAAACAGTAAATTAAACAAACGGTAAAAAAAACTAGGATTTTATTTCGTTTTTTTTGCTCAACTGGAAATCCAAAACATTTTTATTCTTTTTGAAATTTGAATAAAGTGATAGATATAGGAGTAGAACACAAATTAAATTATTTTGCTTTCTCGGAAAACTACGTCAATTTAACGTTAAGTGTATGTGGTAACATCGGCTACTTAATGGCGGGGATTCAACACTTATTATAAGGCTTGAAGTTTTTTAAGACTGAATGTTAATTTTGATAAAAAATGTTTGTGTATGGTTTTAAGACAATGAAATTTCCAATGAATGGTTATAATATTCGTTTATCAAAACACGTAACTGTAAGTTTTATTTAGTATATTTGTATGACATTATTGTATCTAAAAAAATTCCGCGCGCGGGTTTTCCCATTTAAATGAAACCTATTTAAATATGACCTTTTTTACAAGCAGTTTGTTCTAAGTGTCTCATTTTTCCTTTATTATTTATTTTTGGTATCACATATAAGTAAGATATAAACATAAACTCATATGATAAATATTATATATATACTAATCATATATGTAATTTTACAACGCTGTCTTTTAAAATATTTGTTTCTGGAGGGGAGGGGTGATTCCTTAAAATTTCTAAAAGAGTCGAAAATTCAATATTTTGTTTCTAAATTTTTTTAAAACCGGAAAATGCTAAACATCATGGGCCATTTAATAATAAAATTCATTTTAAAACTTATAATAAGGCTTCGAAATTTAAAGATTTAAAAGTTTAACTGTGTTTTAAGTCCCCGGAGTGCAACTAATTTGTCTTTTAAACTTTTTTACAAAAAGTTTGCAATTACAGTGATTTTAAATTTTCAATATATTTTGAAACAGAAGTTAAATAAAATTTCAGTTTTAATACTACAAAATTTCTAAGAATCGTGACCCAAAAAATCTTTTTAATTTTTTTAAATAATTTAAAAAATCTGGTTCTGTGTATTATATTATATTTTTTAAAAAAATCCGAAATGTGTGGCTAGTACCACGCATTTTAAAAGTAATTGGGACACGTGAGAAATTTTTAATTAAATATCGCAGAAACCGTGCGCATTAAAAACGTCATAAAAAAACCAACGAATTAAACCCAAATCTTTATAAATTACTCAAAAGGGCTTTTTTAACTGAATACCAAATGACTATTTTTAATTTATATTGAAAATTTCTTGAAGCACATGTTTTTTCTTGACTCTATAAGATAATTTTTTTATTAATTTTTTTTTAGTTGTGCACTTTTCCCGCGTATTACTTTGAAAAGCAGGTGCTCATTTATTTTAGACCATTAGTTTGTCTCATATTTATTCAGCTAATTTTTTCCATTTTTAGTATCACCTAAATTTTTGATAAAATACATAAAATAATATTTTAATTAATGATAAATTCCTTCAAATATTTGTAGATTATCTTTTTTAAGCTTGAAATTAAAATTGGGTTCTCTTTTACTCGAGTACTAGCGGTTTTGTCTAAATTAATAAAATAGAAGCGGTACTTAATAAAAATTTTCAGCCAAACTTGAGAAATATTTAAATATATATCTTACAGAGCGTTTTTTAACACTAGATCCAGACCTGATTGCGAATTTCTTGAAGAGCAAGTAATTCTTAGAATTAAAAAAAGGTTTATAAATACTATCACACACTTTAATTTTCAATCTGCGTTTCTTTTTTCAATTAAATTAATCCATAATTCTTTGCGTTTGACTAATTGTTTGGAAAAACAAACAAAAAAAAAAAAAACCAAAACCACACCAAAACCCCAACCACAATTATTAGTAACTTATTGGATAAATCATTTGTTTTTATGAGGAAAATTATTATGTGTTTTGGTTTTTTGTACAGACATGTTTCAAATTCATAAGCATAGGAACTGAATTTCAATTGGATAAAATTTTAGAACTATTTTTAACTAGACAAAATAATTCGTTTTTTATATTATATTCATAATAATTTAGGGTATCTGATTTAATTTCGGCCAGGCCTTAATTTCGGCCACCAATTTAGTGTTAGAAAATTGGTTTGTTTTTAAACCACAAAAAAACTAGCACAAAAGTAACTGGAGGAATGCTGAATAAAATGTTTTTGCAAAACTTTTTTATTTGTGTTATTGTGCATTATCAACATTTTCTTACAAAAAGTGAATTTTTTGTGATTTTCTTAATGTTTGCTTTGTGTTTAAACTGCATCAAAATTAGAACGAAGCATTATATAACCTTAAAATAACTTTTATTTAAGGCTCAAAACAGTTAATTTTTATGTTTTTATATTTTTTTTAAAATTACTTTGCAATGCGTTTAACTCACTGTACATTTTAAGGTTCCATTAATTTCGGGCACCTTAAAATTTATGTGAAAGATCCTGCCGTTTTTTGCTGTTTTCAAATATCATCGTACTACCGTGTTTGTAAAGATTTTTTTGCTCCTTTGACTTTTTTTCACGTTTTTTTAAGCCAAACAAAAATTAAACAAAAAGATATATAAAACTTTAAGTTGACATAATATTAAATCGCAATAACTATTTGCAAACGGGGAAAAAAAAGTATTTACCAAAAACAACCAAGACTACTGGCAATAGTTATAGCCAGTTTTTTTAGGTGGCCGAATGTTTATGGCTCGCGCCTTAATTTCGGCCACTAAAAAAATTTAAACCTGCATTGATCTTTAAGTGTAACAGAAATTTTAAAATTTTGCATTAGAATAACAAAAATAGCTGTCGTTTGATTTTTAGACCAAATCTTGAGTTGATTGGAAAAACCAGAAAAACTTATTCAAAAAAATAAAAAATGGCTGAAATTAGTCAGCCACCCTACATTTTTCTCATGAAAGTTACTAAATTGACTCATATTGTTTTTTTAATATAGTCTTTAATCATAAGTGTAGCGTCGTCTTTGGATTTTAACCCCCCCTTTTTTTTGGTGTTCTAATGTCTCTTATAAATATACTAAAATATTCTCCAAACAGAAAATTGTTATTTTTTTATTTTTGACGTTAAATCTTATAGGAGCTGTGCGGACAAAAAAACGCAGCTGTACGCATTCGTCTGTCATCTTTGAGAGGTTTTGGTTAGTACTTGTCTTCTCGCTGTATAAAATTTTAAAAATCAAATATTTTTGCCGAAAGACCTTTATTAAGCGGTTATTTGTCAAATTTATGTTTTTGATTAAAAAATAAAAATCGATATTGAAAAAGTAAATAAGACTATATAAAAAAGATACATCAGTTTTTTTGGTTATAAGTTTAATTTGAATATTATAAAGTAAAGTCATGTAAAAATAAAACTTTGAAAATATCATTGTTGGAGGAATAATAATTATAAGAAGAAGAAAATTCTAACTTTAAAAATTTACCCATGTTCTCTAATTATGGTTGGTGTGGCGCTGCGGACTTAAATTGTCCCATGGCACCAACCATCATAAAAATGGCCTCATTTATGCGTTCCTGTTTTCTGAATTTTTGCCGGGAACTGATACTTTCGAGTATTTCCGGATTAGTTTTATAAGACGGATTATGTGCTCTTTTATAGCTGTTGATTTCACCATATATTTCCTTCTAAAGAAATCAATTATTTTTAGGAAAACTCGTTTCTGCCTTCCGTTCATTGGCTTCTGAATATCAAAGGAATTTGATTGAAAATGCGGTTAGCATTTCGGGTAAGTTAAAACAATCTATATTTAAACCCTCCGAGTCAAGTGTTGAGATAAGCAGAAATTTTAGCAAATTAAAAACAAAGGCCACGAATATGATTTTTTCAATTACAGTTGTATGTTGTTAACAATTGTGAGATCAAATCTTTAAAAATTAAATATATATTTAAAAAATGTTTTCGAAATAAATTCTTTTTTTCACATTTTTTGGGGTTTTTGGTATTTTTTGGATGTTTCTTTACAAATGAATTCAATTAATGGTGTGAATTTTTACGCTATAAGTTTTAAAAACTGAAATTTTTTATAAAGATAAAGTATAGGAGTTAAGGTCTATTCATACTTATGACAAAACGTCCTTTGGACAAAGTCCAAAGGACAAAAGTCCTTTGGACTTTGTCCAAAGGACAAAGTCCAAAGAACAACGTATTCATACTTCTTGTCCTTTGGACTTTTCCCTTTGGATTTTGTCCTTTGGACTTTGTCCAAAGGACAAATTCTGAGTAGCGTTCATACTTCGTCCAAAGGACAAAGTCCAAAGGACGTTTTGGCTTGTCCAAAGGACGTTTTGATTTGTCCTTTGGACTTTGTCCAAAGGACGTTTTGTCATAAGTATGAATAGACCTTTAAACTACAATGATCTACCGCCTGATCCTACGTGGTCCGGATAGTGGTTTATTTATATCTGATATACTTTATGTTTAATAAAAAAATTCCAGTGCAAGTTCTCTATAGGTAATAAACTTCATCAACCATTTTTTTTAAATGTAACATTTCATATGAGTGAAACCAATAGCAATTAAAAAAGTATAATATTAAAATAAGCTAAACTTTATTCTAGACGGTTGAACTGCCATTGTGTAGTAAATATCAAATACAGTACATATTTCACCTGGAAGCAATTGTAATATGGTCATATCATTTTAGTATGCAAATATCTAAAAAAAAGGTAAACCCAACGTGGCTGCAACAGTTGTTCATTGGATTAAAATATGCTCCCCTTTAAGTAACCATTCAAATCACGAGAATCTGACCTCACTTTATCAGCCAATTAGATTCGATTTAATACCGAGTATTTGTTTGATAAAGTCACGTCAGATTCTCGTGATATGAGTGGTTATTTAATGGGGGCATTTTTTATCCAACAAACAATTTAATTTATTTAATTTTTATTTTTTAAAATTTTTTTATCCACGTTGGGTTTACCTTTAGTTAATTATGGACATGATAATTTTCATTTTAAAACAGTCGGGGTGCTTTTAACATTGTGTACAATAATTTATGTTTATTGTTCACTTGTTGCGCAACTTTCTTATTTTGTTGTCATAGTTTATTAGACCTTTACAAAGTAGCGAGTGGTAAAAAATTCCACGTTAGAATTTTTTTTAATAAAAAATGTGTTTAAAAAAATCTTTGAAATTTAGAAAAATGGGTGGCATCAATTAATTAATTAACAAAACTCTAATACTCTATGCGCAATTGTGTGCTGGAAAGAAGAATTGTCGACGTGTATATTTAAAAAAATATTTCCGCCAGACGCATCCAACAGTTTCCGAAGGTTATCCTCTAAAACCCCATTTATAGCGTTTCTAGTACTGATGTTTTACCACTTTTGGTCTTTCAAACCTATACCTTTCCATATATGATTTTAAAATAAGAAAGTTGCGCAACAAGTGAACAATAAACATAAATTATTGTACACAATGTTAAAAGCACCCCGACTGTTTTAAAATGAAAATTATCATGTCCATAATTAACTAAAGGTAAACCCAACGTGGATAAAAAAATTAAAAAAAATAAAAATTAAATAAATTAAAGCTTTGTTTGGATAAAAAATGCCCCCATTAAATAACCACTCACGAGAATCTGACGTGACTTTATCAAAGAAATACTCGGTATTAAATCGCATCTCTGTGGCTGTTAAAGTGAGGTCAGATTCTCGTGATTTGAATGGTTACTTAAAAGGGGAGCATAATTTTAATCCAATGAACAACTGTTGCAGCCACGTTGGGTTTACCTTTTTTTTTAGATATTTGCATACTAAAATGATATGACTATCTATACTTACGGCTTCCAGGTGAAATATGTACTGTATTTGATATTTACTACACAATGGCAGCTTCAACCGTCTAGAATAAAGTTTAGCTTATTTTAATATTATACTTTTTTAATTGCTATTGGTTTCACTCATATGAAATGTTACATTTAAAAAAAATGGTTGATGAAGTTTATTACCTATAGAGAACTTGCACTGTTCGATTAAACATAAAGTATATCAGATAGACCACTATCCGGACCACGTAGGATCAGGCGGTAGATCATTGTAGTTTAAAAGGTCTATTCATACTTATGACAAAACGTCCTTCTGCACAAAGTCCAAAGGACAAATCAAAACGTCCTTCTACAATATGTACTTGAAACGAACACCAACATA
>JASAMX010017014.1:0-16370 GCA_030248175.1 Microlaimidae sp. YZB2_3
CGAGATACCACATTTATACAATTTTAACCATAATTTAGATTTCAAAAAATAAACTTAAAATTACACATCTGTAAATCGAAGCTTATTTTAGAACATAATACCGGAAAAATATGTCGGGTTTCATACTAAAATCTATGGGAATTTTTTGCAACTTTTTGCGCGCTCATTACTCACTTTTGCAATTAACTCCGCATACATATATGGGCGAGTTTTCCAACATAACTTTCGTAAAAAAAAAACAGGTACGGGGTATTTAAAGCCGCAAGCAAGAAACTTGGAGCCATTGGAAATTTTTAGAATTTGGAGCCACAAGCAATGGGAACTCGGAGCCTTAAAAAAAAATTAGTTTGAGCTGAGATTTAGGCTTCGTTTAGGCTTAGTCAAACGCTTTAGCAATATGTTTCTAGGCTCCACGTTTTCCATTTACGGGTCCGATTTCCCATTTTTGGCTCCAATTTCCCTCTGCTTCATCAACCCTAAATAAAAAAAACTTATTGTAAAACCGGAAATTATCTTGGAATAGGTTATTTTGGTAACCATATAAGTTAGTTTTTAGTTTCTTATAGGTTTCACAAAAATTACGAATGAAATCTGATATGAAGTTTTGAAACTTTTCAATTATTATTTCAGAAATACAAAGTTTTAGAAACCTTTTTTCAGAAATACAAATACATTGATGCTTATAATAAAGATGTTGATGCAGCTATTGTTTTTTATAAATCACAATAGTCAAAACTATAGTGATGTTCCCCGGAGCTCCGAGCTCCGGAGCTTCGCCCTATTTTTGTACTAACTTTATAAATAATTAAGAAGTGATTCCATAGATAATTTTGTCAACAATTTTTTAAAAATTTTTTGGTCAGAGGTTAGAAGAGTCACGGGTCAGAAGAGCCATGGGACGTTAGAGCTGGGTACTAAAGAGCCAAACAAAAGGAACCAAAAAACCAAGCTACCCGAACCAAAGGGACCAAAGAGCCAAGTGGGAATTACTCATGAAAAAAACAAAAGAAAGAGCCAAGAGTTCAGAGTGTTGGACTTAAAAGCGTGACTTTTTAGGACCAAAGAGCTAGAAAATAAGGACTTTAGAGCCTTTGACGGCGCTTTGTTTTTTAATAACGTTATATGGCGTAATTTTGCAAATAAACACATTGAAGGGGGCTTTAGAGCCGGTCGCTGTGTGTTTCCATTTTGGGCTCTTTGGTACCCAGTTTTAAGGTCTCGCCGTTTTTTTCTCCCAATCTCTTGGCTTTTCTCCATTGGCTCTAAGTGGACTTTTTTGTGGTTCCTCATCCTAAAAATTGTGGCTCTTAGGTCCCGAAATTGCGGCTCTTTAGTACCTGTGGCTCCGTAAAGAAAAAATTCCGTCTTCAAATCAGTTTAGAACTCCGCGGGGTTTTTTGAAGCTGCAAAAATATAGCTCCGCCTCAAAGTTTTGGAGCTCAGAACTGTTCGGAAAACTATATTTTTTTATTTATTAGATGTCGTATTTCTAAACCAGCGAACCGACGAAATTGTCACGATTCTTTATACTTTTTTTATAAAACTAATTTTTATTCTTCTATAACAATATTTAATCTTATTTTCATTTTTACAACTTCGTTTAAAAGTTTCTAAAAAATAAAAAAGAAAGCCCAAATTTGGATATTTGGTAAACAATTGTTTTTATTGTTTTTTTTTTGGATTTTTTAGTACTCTGAGGTCCAGTGCAATCTTTTTTGAAATCCTAACAGAATTAGATTGCGCAAAATTTGTGCTTTCTTTTTAAATGTTTTAAATGCTTTTACAAGAATTTCATTTAACAAGGCAGCAGCTCCGGAGCATTACTACAGAAATAGGTTAAAACATTACTACAGAGAGAAGACACCAGTCATGGTTTGTTCAGTTGTTCAGAAAATCAAAATAGAGGGAAGGGAGGCATGTAAAGTCATTGTATTTTGAATCCATTATTCAAAAAAAAACCAAAAACTCATTGTTTCGTTTTAAAACAATTTTAAAATAAAAAAAATTAAAAATGTAACACGGAATCTATTACGACATCAAAGCTTAATAAAAAAATGAAGCGAAGAGACCAAAATGAAAAGCTAATAATATAAATATAAATTGTTTCATTCGCTAAAAACGTAGTATATATTACGCATAAATGCCTCTTTCGCCATGCTTTTCGTATAACATGTATTTTATCCGCTAAGCTGGAATTGCGCACGTATTCTTGACATTTGTCCACATTCTCACGCTACGAAGGATTTTAGTGTAAAACTGCACCAGTTTTGCACTCCTAACATGTTTTATTTCTTCATTTTTCCAAAACGTAGTATTATAAACTAAAAATGAAACAAATTCTTAAAATTTTTATTAAAGCAACCTTAATTAATGTAAATACAAAACAAGCAAATGTGAACTACTGGAAACTCTATGCGCACAATGCAAAACCAAGTTGGAAATGTTGTTAAAGTGATAATTGGGTGATTTCACGAGTTCAAAATTATTATGCCTTATGTGCGTGCTTAAAGCAACATCATAGTTTGTATATCTAACTATATTGTTCATGCCTAAAACATTATAATTAGCGACAATTATTAATTTCACAACGCTTAATTCTTTTATCAATTATTGATAGTTAAAATAGCAAAAAATGAAGTTAAAGAGCTTGTCCTATGTAAACTTCATGTCCAAAAAAAACGAGGATTTCTAATAATTGGGAAATTTTAACTTAAAAAAAAAATCTTTCATAACTTTTTTTTAAATTAAAATTGTGTTAAAACTATATAGTGATGTTTCTACTCTCCAATATCATGTGCCAGAGCTTCTGCCATTTAAAACGGAGTAAGTTTTGGAGCTCCGCCCTTTAAATGAGCGATTTTAAGCTTATTTAAGCTTGAAATACATTTAAAATTAATCTATCTGCATTTTTAAGACTATTTCTAGTTTAATTAAGTTTTGAAAAAAATTTAGTTTACAAAAAAAATTGACAAAATAATTTATGGTATCACTCTACGTAAAATAACGTAAAATAAGGCGGAGCTCCGGTTAACTAGTTAAGACGCCTTGTTTGGTAATCGATGACCACACAAAATCTCAAATTATCTAAACTGGTCTCAGCCAGGGCCTGTGCCAGGATTTTCGAAAGGAGGGGATTTGCCAAATTTTAGAAAAATGCAAACAGTATAGAAATTCCAGCACGAAGCATTTTGCATTTTGCACCGCACAGCGGCGCCAAGTGTACGTAAAGCGTCAGCCGGGGGTTTGGGGGGTATCCCCCAGCCGTCAAAGGCAAAATTTTGTGATTTAGACTTAAAAATAAGTAAAATTGTGGCTATAAAATGCCTATTTACATTAAATTCAGGGCAGGCAGTCAGGCAGAACTCAGTTTTATCATACCTCAAGAAAGGAGGTAGGGAGAAGCAGGGGTCATGATGGAGTTACCTTCCCGTTTACCTCCCTCACCCCTGGACCCACCTCCCCCTTTCTAAATTTTTACCCGGGCCAACCCAGAAAAGGGGGCATGCCCCCCTGGCCCTCCCTGGCACAGAACCTCGTCTCAGCTACTCCATTTATGTTTTAAAGTAACAGGAAATGTAGCCTAGCTTATTGCTTGAAATATGTTTTTATTCAATTAATCGATCGAAAATAAGTATTAGGAAAACGATTTTAAAAAAAACATAAATAATCACAAATATAAAATTCTTTCGAAAAATTTTGGACTGAGTAGGGTAACTGACTTAATTTCGGCCACCTTTTTCTATTTTTTTGAATAAGTTTTTTCTGGCTTTTTCAATCTAGCCAAAATTTGGCCTAAAAATCAAACAATAGCTATATTTGTTATTCCAGTGCAAAATTCGAATATTTCTGTTACACTTAAAAATCAGTGAAGGTTTAAACTTTTTTTTAAAGTGGCCGAAATTAAGGCGCGTGCCATTTATTTCGGCCACCTACAAAAAACTGGCCATAACTATTGCTTAAACGAACAATAAAAATTTCTAAAGGTTGCAAATTTACCCTTAGGTATTGTTCTCGGTAGATATATATATAGATATTTTCCCGTTTGCAAACTTTAATAGTTATTAGCAAGACTTTAAATAATTATGTCAAAACCTTAAAAAAACAAGTTTTAATAATTTTTATTTTTTGTTCAATTTTTTATTTTTGGCTTAAAAAACGTCAAAACAAAGTCAAACGAGCAAAAAAAATCTTTATAAATACGGTAGTACAATGATATTTAAAAACAACAAAAAACGGTAGGTTTTTCACCTAAATTTTTAGGTGGCCGAAATTAACGGAATCTTAAAATGCGCAGTTAGTTAAACGCATTGCAAGATGATTTTGAAGAAAATATCAAAACATTAAAATTAACAACTTTGAGCCTAAACTAGAAGATATTTTAAGGTTATATATTGCTTCGTTCTAAATTTGATGCAGTTTAAACACAAAGCAAAAATTAGGAAAATCACAAAAAATTCACTTTTTGTATGAAAATGTTGATAATGTAGAATATCAAAAATAAAAAACTTTTGCAAAAACACTTTATTCAACATTAATCCAGTTACTTTTGTGCTAGTTCTTTTGTGTTTTAAAAATAAGCCAATTTTCTAACACCCTAAATTGGTGGCCGAAATTAAGGCGTGGAAATTAAGTCAGTTACCCTACATTAAATTTTTGTAATAAAATTTCGACAAATGCGATTTTTCTAGCAAATAATAATTTGCCATATCCTGTTGAAAATTTTGTTTATGGTTTTCTAAGACAGTTTAAGTTCGTTTTAGCTAATATAATGCATAAAAAATCGCTGCTCAAAAAAACAGATTAATTTGAATGGGCTAGAAAGGTTGCTAGATTTGTCACTTTTGTTTAATATTTTATTTAACAATTTAATGTATTGTGTAATATGCAATATTTGTTGTGGATATTATAATTTTGTTGTGAAGATTAAAATGATAATATTCTACTTAAAAACAGTTATTATTATGCGGTTAAGCATTATCCAATTAATTAATCTGTCAATTAATCTGTCAATCTGTTAATTAATTTTCAAGCCAAATGCTATGAACAATAAAACTCAAAAAAACAAATTAGATGCAGAAAATATATGTATAACATAGCGACAGCATTTTTAATTATTAATTTGATGATATCAAAACAATCTAATTTCTAAATTTTAGATGAATTCAATAAACCGTATAATTCAGTACATTATATTTGAAAACAAATAAGTGTTAAGGTATATCACGCTCAGCTGTCATTTAACGGTTACTAAGATTCTCAGAAAGACACCGGATTTTTTATTGGAGCTATAGCCAGGGATTACCACTAAAGTTAAATTTTAATATTATAGTATAGTATACCATGAGACCTGCGATTTTAATAGCATTATATTATATTATATTCCATACAAAAATGATGCGGACTGGCGACAAAACTCGAACTTTGAAATGTTATATATCCATAACGGAGGTTAGAATATGTGCGGGACATATAAAGGAGCATAGCCAAGACTCTTGGCTATCTTTTGAAAAGGTTAGGAAAAAATGTTTTTCCATGACGTCATCACTTCAGCCGATGCGGTGAAAAAACCTGGTCCCAAAAAGAACAAAACTTTTTTATGAGTACGAGATAAGAAACGCCGCTGGGTATGCTGTTAAAACATACTTTTCTGAGTTTTTCTGAAAGTTTGAGTGAAATCGGCTTGCTCAAATTTTTTTATAATGCGTTGAATGCGAGCGGTTTTCCCGATTTTTCGCGAATTTTTGCCACGCTAATACACTGTCCGAATTATTTATTTTGTTTTGCTTCCTGCTTGAAGTGTCTACGATATTGATCATATTGTTATATATTAAATGTCCGCCAATTTTTATTCCTTACTTTTGACCTAAAATTTTTTTTTGTGTGGTTGACCACCCGGGGGCTAGGGGGCCAAACACGAATGCCGAAAATTTTTTTCAAAACCATTAAAAATGTGAAATTTATCACATATGACAATTTTCGATATATCGTTCGTGTAAAAAAACCTAATATTAAGCTCACAATAAGCTGTCAAAAATGACCAATTTAAAATTTGGAAGCATTTCAAGCCGGTATGCTGGCAGCTGCGAACCTTTTAATTAAAAAGTTTTCCAAGAATAATAAAGTTTAAAAGATTAGTTTTAATTTTTTTAATTTATTCTGATTTAAAATATTAGAAAATGGTCCAAATAACGCCATGAAAACGCAACATAAATTTTCGTTAAAATTCCAAAATACTTCCTTACGTCATGCAAATTTTTGTTATTACGTCATAATTGATGTTTTTTTGGCTCTTCCGCAATTAAAAGGACGCAATTCAGACCAGATCGCGGATTCAAACGTTTTTTTCAAACATAACATTTCAAATTTCTAGTTTTATCGCCTCCGCATCATTTTTGTATTTAGTGTTGTGATAACTACTTAAGTAGTTAACTACTTAAGTAGATTTTGGCTAACTACTTAACTACCTAGTTTCTTTTTTAAAAGTAGTTAACTACCTACTTAACTACCTACTTTCAAAAAATAAAGTAGTTAATACAAGCAAAAATATATAATATAACGAAAAATGTGCAACTCCTATATAAAAAGTACGGAAAAGGTGGCCTTTATAATGAGCCTCTCCATTTAAATGGCACCCTCCCTCCATAATAATGGCTTTTTAATTCAAAGGAATATGCCGTTCGCCTACGTCACTTTACACTAAATGCGCACGCATCCCGCAAATGAAATAAAATGTTTTTATTGATCCGCGCACATTTGTGCTGAATAACGTAGGGAACAGCATATTTTCCCGCATTAAAATGGCTACTTTGCCATTATTATGGAGAGTGTCATTTAAATGGAGAGGCTCATTATAAAGGCCACCTTTTCCGTACTTTTTTATATAGGAGTTGCACATTTTTCGTTATATTATATATTTTTGATACAAGTAGTTAACAAAGTAGTTAAAAAGTAGGCAGAAAGTAGTTAGCAAAGTAGGCAAAAAGTAGTTAGTGAAGTAAGCAGTCAAGTATTTAGTGTTTTTACACAAACAATCAATATCTGCAGGGCGATATTACGTAAAACTCACAGATGTTTGAAACAAAATGTGACAACGAGTACAGTAAACCACAGTAATTTGCACGTGTTGCTTAATAAAAACCGATATTTCGCCAACAGTGATTTTATGCACAAAGTGCTTTATAGTTTATAAATCTAATTAAAACCGTTAAAGTTTTTAGATATATTTATAAACTCTAACCCATCCGTACTGTTATACAATAAAGTGGGTAAAAATACAAAATTTTTTTAAAAAAGTTTGCAAAATACGTCAGCAAAACTTGTTAACTTAACAATAAATTACTTTTTCTTGTAAACAACTTCTTGAATTTAAACTATGTTATATTATCTGTCCAGCCGTTATGTAAATATTGCTAAACATAAAGAACTGGGAAAAACCGATAAAATATAAAAATTGTTAATTATTAAAGGAATGACTAAGTGTTTTTTACATTAAAATTTAATCTTTTATTCCTACTAAGGCCAGTATATGTTTAGTTAAAGGATTAACTACTTAACTACCTACTTAACTACTTACTACTTAACTAACTACCTATTTCAAAAATTTTAAGTAGTTAACTACCTACTTACTACCTACTTGTAATTTCATTTAACTACTTAACTACCTACTTATAACTTTTAGAGTAGTTAACTACCTACTTAACTACCTACTTTGATTTTTGGTTAACTATCACAACACTATAATAGACTATAGTATTTTATCGTATAAAACCTAAGATTTTAAAAATTCTAGTATAGTATAGTATTGCATAGCCTGGATTTACAAGTTTTCTTACTAGTCACTTTATTAGTAATACAAGTATACTAGAATTAAAAAAATAATTAATTTTAGTATAAAGTAATTTGCATTTAATTTTTAGGCAAAAAATGAAAATTATTTAGCGCTTAAAGAGATAATTTATTTTTAAACTTATTAATTTATATTACAGACTTCTAATTTTTTGTTGCTTGTATACTTGTATTCGCGATTGAATCCGTCACAAAAAAGTAAAGAGCTAAAAAATAATTTTGAACTAAATTAGTTTAGCCAAAGCTGGTTTAAATTTAATATTATGATAAAATAGACTTAACCTATATGGTTAGCTGGAAAAACGTATTTTCTGTTTTTTGTTGTTTTTTTTATTTTTTCAAAAGCAATTTTTTTAACTTTTGAAACAAGACAAAAACTGATTATGTTATATTTATATTACAGACTTCTAATTTTTTGTTGCTTGTATACTTGTATTCGCGATTGAATCCGTCACAAAAAAGTAAAGAGCTAAAAAATAATTTTGAACTAAATTAGTTTAGCCAAAGCTGGTTTAAATTTAAAATTATGATAAAATAGACTTAACCTATATGGTTAGCTGGAAAAACGTATTTTCTGTTTTTTGTTGTTTTTTTTTTTCAAAAGAAATTTTTTTAACTTTTGAAACAAGACAAAAACTGATTATGTTATGTATTGTCGTTGAAAACTATATTGATGTTTAAAACTAGTAAAGCACTGTTTTTTTTACAAAAACCTGAAATTTTTGTCAAAAAACTAGAAAATTTTCTCGAACTAAAACATTTTCAGTAAATAGCACGTAGCTTTAAATTTTTCCCCTTTATCGACGCTTTAAAAAGATTGTAGAAAAACAGCGAAAACAACGGAAGTGAGATTAAGGTTTCGAAAGTGCGTACGAAACGTGGATCGCAACTGTTGACTCCCCTTAATTTTTAGTAGAAAAACCGTGTAAATATATTAAACTTACTATTCTTCATACTCAACGTCCAATCAGCTGCGCACAACCCATACTTATACAAAGTACACGACCCTCTATATGCAAATTATTTATTATGTGAGATTTATGAATTAAAAGTTTAAATTCTTTTTGTAATAAAATTGGTCTATATGAATAAGTCTCAAAATTTTAACCAAAACTAGTATAAATTGGGCTTTAATGTGGTAATAATTCTAATTAGAAGAAATTTCTGTTGATTCAACCCAGGTTGAACTGAACTTAAGATATTTGTTTTTCACAATTTTCGTGACCAGCGGTTTTGTTTCCCATAATTCAGCAGCCAGAATTCAGCCAGCCAAATTCGTCTTTTCAATTTACGGAAATTCCTATTTTTAAAATATTTTTTTGCGAAAAGTTTGTTTTTTTTTGGCTTGATTACACATGTAATAAGTGGTTTAAAAAGCTTGATTTTAAAAGACGTTGAAAATACAACAAACTACACAATTATTGCATTGATGATTGATATATGATATATCAGTGTGCAATAAAACGTCATTCATTTATAGGTAATTTAAACCAGTTGACCTCGATGAATAACAGTATTGAATAGCCTATATTTAACAAGAAAACAATGTAAAATTTTGAGCAAAAATGGTTTATAATTAAAGAATGAATATGTACCTCATGTTGCCACTTTTTTATATCAATTTACTCAATTGGGAGCAAAAATGGCTAAATGGACTATTTTTTTATATATTTGTAAAAGGGCGGGATTAAAAAAAATCTAGGTATCAAATTGTTAAAAAACAAACTATAACCGCACAATTTTAATTATTCCCACTGTTTTTGATGTCTTGCCTAAAATTTTACGAGTGCAGCTAGATACAATTTAATAAAAATTCTATAAAAATTTCATTTTTATTAAAATTAAATGGTGCTATTTTTTTGCGAAATAGTCAAGTGTGAAAATATTGGTTTAAACTATGTCTCTTTCTCAGTGGAAAATGTTTTGCGAGCGTTTTGGAAAATGTTTGCCTAATAAGCTATCAAAGCCCCAGATGGTTTCCCTGCTCTGTTTTTAATGTCTCTCTCGAACGAATTAGCTCTACCTTTTTCAATATTCTTTACTATATGACCATGGAAACAGGTATTTTACCTAAAATCTGGAAAAAAGCTATAGTTCGCCCCATACATAAAAAAAGACTAAAATCGGTGCGTGATAACTACCGACCCATTTTATTTTATTTAGATTTATTTGTAAATTATCTGAAAGAATTATTGCTATGAATTGCTTTTATTTCTTCGCAAAAATAATTTAATCTCGTCTGATCACTTTGGCTTTTTATCCAAGCGGTCCACCTGTACGCATTGTTACAAAAGTTTAAATCATATGGAATAGGCTATAATTATTAAACTGGATTAAAGAATTTTTGTCTGACCGCTTCCAAATAGTGTCCGTGGGTGGTGATTTGTCTGCCTCCGTTCCTGGAGTCCCTCAAGGCTCCGTACTAAGCCCTATTTTGTTTGTGCTCTATATAAATGATATTATGCTCTAAATGGTTTACCGACGACAGTAAGTTTTATAACGCACGAGTTGACGAAAATTGTGATGATCTAAAAAAGACTTTATTAAACTTTTGTACATGGACCAAAAAGTGGCAATTAAACATTGCCTATGAAAAATGTTCTTCCTTTTCAGTTGGAAACAAAAACACCCCTTTTGTTGAATATTCGTCATGTGATCATAATATAAATTCGGTCACTGAAATTCGTGACTTAGGTGTGCTTTTAACAAATGACTTAAAATTTTAAATAGTCCAGAATTATAACATTTTTTCGTTAAACAAAAAATCTGAAGATAAATTCTCTCAGTGTGAAAATAAATGAGTAGTAAAGTAACCGCTTGGTTTTTAAGAAAATATCACGTGCAGCATGAAACACATGACGCAACTAAATAATAATTGGTTACATAACCCCTGAAAACTTTTTTTCTCGCTCAGGGGCCTATTTCATAAAAATTGCTTGTAATTAATTTACAGCTGTAAATTAATAAACGCATATTTTTCTTTTGTATTTTTAATTAAAAAGTATATTAATAAAATTGCGTTTAGAATTTAAAAAAATACATGTCTGTAAATTCCGTAAATTCTACAGTTACGTACGTATTTTTTAATTAATAAAATAAGAAGAAATAAAATGCGTTTATTAATTTACAATTACAGAAATCTTTATGAAATAGACCCCAGGGGTGGTATGCTGAAGGTTTAATCCGACTTAAAGTTAATCTGGGGTGGTATGCTGAAGGTTTAATCCAACTTAAAATTAATCTGAGATTAGCGATTGTCGACACACAATAAAAATACTAACAGTATTGATTGAATAATCTACGTTAATGCAGTTAATAGACTTAATCTCAGATTAAATCGTCTTTAATTCAAGATTAGCGGAAAAAACCCGCAAATTTTTAATCCACCTCCGGAGGTGGTTTAAAAATTTGCATAAATTACAATTTAATCTCGAGTTAATGACGAATTAATCCGAGATTAAACCTAATCTCAGATTAAATTCGTTAACCTAGATTATCTAATCAATACTGCTAGTATGTTTACTGTGTGTCGACAATCGCTAATCTCAGATTAACTTTAAGTCGGATTAAACCTTCAGCATACCACCCCTAAAAATTAGCGATTGTCGACATACGGTAAACGTACTAGCAGTATTGATTAGATAATCTAGTTTAAGGAATTTAATCTGAGATTAAACTTAATCTCAGATTAAATCGTCACTAACTCGAGATTAAATTGTTAATTTATGCAAATTTTTAAACCACCTCCGGAGGTGGTTTAAAAATTTGCCGTTTTTCCTACTAATCTCGAATTAATGACGATTTAATCTAGGATTAAGTCTATTAACTTCGTTAACCTACATTATTCAATCAATACTGTTAGTATGTTTACTGTGTGTCGACAATCGCTAATCTCAGATTAACTTTAAGTCGGATTAAACCTTCAGCATACGACCCCAGGGGTTTATTGTTTTTTTTTCCTGGCGTTGAGCGGTTAGGCCCTTAATTTCAGCCTGGGAGACTTTAGCTTTAATTGGTAAAAAAACAACACGTGCCGCTTAAAATTTTACGAGTCCATCTAGACACAATTTAATGATAATTCTGAAAAAATTCCATTTTTATTAAAATTAAACGGTGTTATTTTTCGCGAAATAGTCCAGAATTATAACATTCTTTCGTTAAACAGAAATTTATTTGGCAAAAAAACAACACGCGCACACGTCAGACGTACATAATAATACCGAAGCACATATCGTTGTCACTACAACAAAATGAACCACTGTTGTTATAAAATACACGTGACTGGGACTCATTTTGTAGTAAATAGAGTGCTTTTTGGAATTTAAAATGAGTCACAGTCAAATATATTTTATACGAACTGTGGGTCATTCCGCCGTTAATATAACGACGCTATTATAGTATCCGTTGTTCCAATTTTTTTTTTTTTTTATTTATAGGCAAATAAAATCTAGCTGATCGCGATATTTGCAGTATTGAATCGACTATTTAACAACAAAAACATTCAAAATTTTTCACTAAAGCGGAATAACAAAGATTAAAAACTGTATTTTAATAATTATTTATTAAATTACTTAATTTGGAACCTAAATGCAAATTTTTTAAGGACTAAAGTTGATTAATTTATGAATATTTTGTGAAAAAGTGGAATGCGTTCTCCCTTCATGTCTGCATTCTAATTTTCAGCTCAGCCAGATATAATTCAACTATAGTTACCATACGTGTGAAATAATTTACCAAGAATGTTCCACGCGGTACTTTATATTTTCAGGCGCTCCAGGTGCACAAGAATATTCAGGCGCTTTAGAAACGAGCTTAAGACTATGCGTTCCTAAGCCTAAGCGCAGCCTAGAAACATCATAAACTTTCTCTGTGTAGCTATTTGATAGGGTTTAGGTTGTTTTTAGACATTGTTCAGGCTTAGGAAGGCATAGGCTTAAGCTTGTTCCTGACGCGCCTGACGTTTCTGTTGCGCCTGAAAATATAAAGTACCTTCCACGTTTTATGAACGCTCCGTGTACAAGATTTAATACTAATAAAGACAGTATACTTAAAAAAATATTTTAGTATGTAGAAAGAAGTAAGTTTAGTATAAACTCCATACTAGAATTACTTTAGTATACTAGTTAGAAACGTTTTATTCTAGTATAATATCGTAGTATAGATTGCTCGACTTCAATTCTAGTATGGTGTAGTGGTATAAAATATCCGGTTTTAATTCTAGTACAGTATAAAATAGTAAAAACACCCAACATAATGCTATATATTTTGAATATAATAGACATCCCTATGACTATTTCTTAAACACTAAAAACTGTCGGGTTATATGGTACTAAATTAAAAACGGCGTTCTTTTTCAGTTTAAACTTTCTTTTTGATAATAAGAATTTTTTACATGAAAATCAGTGATGGAACCATACATGGGCAAGTTGGTCCGGAATGGGGGGATTAAACCCCAAATTAAGGGGGGGTTAAAATCTGAGAAACGCAAAATACCTATATAGTTTTTTTTCTGGGGCCTGTTTCATAAAATACTGGTTAATTTTACAATTTGTAAAATGGAGAAAAATACAAGTTTTTAAAATTACTGACTTGTAAATTTTTAAACAAATAAAAAGATGTTTTTATATGTGTTTTTTATATAGATTTTTTAATATATAATTTAATATTAGTAATATAAATAATAATATATTTAATTTTTATATAGATTTTTTATATTTTTTTATATATAGATTTTTTAATATACCTCCACAAACCAACAAAAAAATAATTCAAATTTACAATGGTATTTTTACTTGTATTTTTTACTTGTATTTCTCACTTGTATTTCACTTGTATTCAAGTTTTTTTACAAACTTGTAAAAAAATCAAGTGAAATCGTAAAGTAAATTTTACCCTACTCGGAGTAGGGTAAATTTTTCTTTTGAGAACTTGTGAAAAATTACAAGTGGCCAAAGTTTAAAACTGGAATAACTTTAAACACACAACAGCTACGTACATGAAATTTTAAATAGTTTGCACATGGCATATAATCTTTTTTCATTTCAAATTTTAACGCAAATGGTTCAGAATAAAAAAAGTTATTGATGAACTTGTAATTTACGAAGACCAGTATTTTATGAAACAGGCCCCTGGAGTGCATTTTAACCATATCGCTTTTCGATTTTACAGAAAAAATAGATAAAAAACGCTAATTTTAGGTCAAAAAGCCCTTTTTATAGCATGTTTGAGCTTTTTACTGTCTAAAACATTTATTTTGATCTCAAAACCTAAGTTTGGAAGTAGTTAAAAGTCATTTTAAAGACATTTTTTTCTTCATTTTTCCAAATTTGGGGGGTTAACCTTTTCTTTTCCCCCACTTCTGACTGGGGGGGTTTAAACCCCCTTCTCAGAATTTGAGGGAGTTAACCCCCCCCAACCGCCCTCCTACGCCCCTCCGTGCGCATGTATGGATACAACCTAGCTGACTTGTTTTGTACAGGCCATTTTGTTATTAGACGCACTTCAATATTGCTGCCATTGTCAAATTACATTTGAATTGTTTATTATCTTGGATATTATAGATTCATCTCAAATAAGGAACAATAGAAGTTACAGTTACAACTATAATTTAATTTGTACAAAAACGATGAGTACTAGAGAAAAAATCTTGGTTTAGTTTAGAAATAAAAATGGATTTATTCAAAAGGTACTACAGGCTATAAATATATATCACTAACGAAGCGGTCGATTTGTACAATAATCATTGATGTATATATATTTATTTCTGATTACAACAATCAATACAATGGGGGATATATAATGTTTCAAATAACAAGTTGGTTATGGAAGACGTTATCACCTTAAATATAAATATTAGTAAATCGACCAAAGTCAAATAAGGAATAATTTGCATACAGCAAGATTAAATTTGCAATACATCCTTTAGAATTTGAGTTCGGTAGTCTTTGCCAAAAACAATCATCGTACACTTGCTGTATGTACCATGATTGTACTGAACTAAGAATCCAAAGGATGTATTGCAAATTTAGTCCGGTTGTATGCAAATTATTCCTTATGTGACAACTTTCATCGATTAAATTAATAAATCGATTAAATTCATAAATTGATTCGCGCTTCACGGTATGAGGAAAAGTGTAAACGATAAATTTTTATTGTCATAAAAAATGCCTTACAAAATATTTTTTTTATGCACAAAATTTTTTTTTCAAAAATTCTTCTTTAAGTTATGTATTTTGTCTTTTAGATGTTAATGGATAATGGCTATAAAGTTGCTGAAAGCTTTTAATGTCTACATCAATAAACGTTCAAATTGTACTTTCACCAATATTGCAAATTTTAGAACGATGGCTTTTGTTTTTGTCAAGGAATACAATTTATTACGTGATCTACGGATAGATTTTCCGCATACCTTGATGTCTGCTATGTTTGTTTTGTTTGCTTACCTTTTTCTGTGCATTGCAATATGGATATTAAATTTAAAAAAAAAACATAGGAAGAACAGAAATTTAATCACTCAGATTAAATAAAATGCAAAAATGATGTCTTTTTTTTTGCTAAATAAGAATAATCTTATTTAGTTTAGTAAAGCTAAATGGTACAAATTTTCTAAAAGTGCATACATTAAAATTTTGTGGATTTATTATTTTGAAATATTAAATATTGCGGTTTTATACCAATAAAAACATAGTCTAAATTCATATTTTATAAACCGCTAAGGTAATTTTTGAATATTGTTTTCGTTAGTTGAATTTATGTCCCCACAAATACTTCATAACAATATGGTTTTTTGAATTGTTTAAACCATTAAATTCCGCAAAATTGAACAAATTATTTGCGTTTACCAATTCCTTGAGTGGAATGCCCCATGTGAAGAATTTAAATATCGTCTCTTTGACCCGGTTTTGCATAAATTCTACATTTTATTGAGTACACCAGCAGAAAAAAATTATATGAATTTTTAACATAGTGAGTGCTAAGCTAAAGTATAAAACTAAATTTTAAAATTAACAAGCTATAACGATTAGTTTAAGTCCACAATGTTTCTCCGAATTAATTGAATAATTAAATAAACTCTAAATTTTCTAGTAAACAATTTTAGATGTTAGTAAAAAAGTAAGTTTCGAAGTTTTTACTGTTCTTTTTGTTATCACCTTCTTAAACAAAACCTATTATAAATTTCAAAATATTAATAAAAGATTGAAAGTTCTCTGGATTTATTTACTTTTGGATTTCATAATTTTTGAACTAGTGGGTACTAATATGCAATGTCTTTTATTACCGATCTGTCTCTTGGCTATCCGTTAAGTTAAAAAATGTTACTCCTAAAGTAGTAAATGTTAAAAAAAAAATTTTCCAGCCAAAATGGTAGCAAATTTTTATCATATGAATCCTTACATTTGATCATCTTTGTGTGAATTTCTCATACTTTTTTATTTCGAAAAAATGCTAACGTTGGCTTCTAAAGTTAGTTTGGGTACCGCGAAACGAAGAGCAATACGTAACTTAACGAAGTAGATGCACATATA
>JASAMX010017016.1:0-29619 GCA_030248175.1 Microlaimidae sp. YZB2_3
CCCGTGTTTATTTTTGATCGATCAGTAACGAATGAGGAATATCGCTTTTAAAGATTAAGCGTTAAAATAATAATAGTAAGAAGAAGAAGAAGAAGAATAAAAAGAAAAAGAAGAAGAAGAAGGTTCTGAATTTCAAAATTTAGCCATGTTTCTAATGGTTGGCGCGGCGCCGCGGGGTTAAATCGCTCCGTGGCGCTCTCATTACAAAAATATTTTTATTAGAGTTCATATAGTTTTAAAACATTTAGATTTTTTTAACAGACATAGATGAATTTTAAATTATATTTAAAAAGGTTTACTCGGAAACTAATCAGCAAGAATTCTTCTTACGTTTTAAGGCTTAAAATCTGTGAATTTATTATGATAAATTTACAGATTTTAAGCTAGACACAGATAAACCCGCTATTTCAATGCAGAATAGTGTGTATAGGGTCTTTAGAGCCACAAGCGGGGAAATTGAAGCCATCGAAATTTTTGAAAATTTGGAGCCAGGAACAATGGAAATTTGGAAGCTTTAAGAAAAAAATGGTTTGGGCTTAGATTTAGGTTTTGCTCAGGCTTAGGTAAATGTTTTAGCAATTTTTATTTGCGGCTCCAAGTTCCCAACTTCAAAGTTGGGCTTAAAATTTCCAATTTACGACTTCAAGTTCCCTATATTTTTCACCAATTTCCAGCTTCAAATTCCCTCGGCTCCATCGACCCTAAATCAGAAAAGTTCTTAAATTTTAGGAAGTGAAGCTGTAAGCAACCGCGGTCATATAAGCGCCTTGTGCATGTTTAGTCTTAAACACATTGATGAGTTATTCCTTAAAAACATTCAAATTTGCCATACAGGCAATGTAATGATAGGTAAGTGTCAAAATCTTATATGAATAATTTATACATAAACCGCATTAGTGTTATTGCGATAGTTTTGCAAGGTTTGCAAAAAAAATTACGTTTGCCGTATTTATGAAAATCCCTTGTTAATTTTTGCCTGCTAATTGTTGTTTTTAGTAAATCTGTCAATTTTCAAATGTATATAAAAAAAGCAAATTATAGGCAAATAAAATCTAGCTGACCGCGATATTTTCAGTATTAAATAGACTATTTAACAACAAAAACATTCAAAATTTTTCACTAAAACGGGTTAATAACAAAGATTAAAAACTGTATTTTAATAATTATTTATGAAATTACTTAATTTGGAACCTAAATGCAAATTTTCAGGGCTAAAGTTGGTTAATTTATGTATATTTTGTGAAAAGGTGGAATTAAAAAAATTCTGCCTTTTTATTTGTTTTTAAAAAAACGTCATTACCGCGCAATTTTAATTGGTCCTTTCATGTCTGCATTCTAATTTTCGGCGTCAGCCAGAAATAATTCAACCATATTTTGTTTAACTGCCAATCGAACTCCTATATCTCTCACAGTGTCAGGACAAGGAGGAAACTAAAATATCGGTTTAGACAAGTTGTTGTTTTTTAGGTTTGGAACATTTTTCAAGAGCGCGAAGGTGTTTGACCACCTACTTAAATTCAGAGTACCTGAAATGCGGAACTGAGGTCAATCCTTATATTGAAGGCAATGAATCCATTGAGTCAGAGGCAATTTTGACCGACCATACGACCCTTTTCACAGCCGTTGCTGCCATTAATACTTGGACTTTTACTGTCGTTTTTATAGGGACGTCAAAAGGACAGCTAATCAAAGTAAATTTATTTGACAAAACGTGTTTATAATAAAAACAACTACAAAAATAATTATTAGATGATCAATGTAAGAGAATTTAGAATCGACTGAAATGTTTGTCAGTGTGAGCAATTTACTGAAAACAACTGTAGCTCACAGGTAAACTATGTTAAATGGTAAGTGGTCAATTTTCAAATATTTCTTGGGCCGGTTAATTTTTCATTTTTGGACATATCAAGATTAATTTTGACAATTGTTTAACCTGTATCTTTTCACAAAATTGTACTTTGTGGAAACAGATTAAAAAACTTAAATTTAAACAAAATAAAAGTTTGATAAAAGCTAAATTTACATACACATTGATAAAAAGCCTTCCCAATTATTTGACAAAAGGACTCCCAATTATAAGAGTACGGCACGAAACAGTACCACAAAACAGTCCCGGGTTTCGCAAAAGAGTACGCACGAAACAGCACTGGAACAAAAGAGTACGGCACAAAAGAGTACGGACATAAAAGAGTACTGGGAAATTGCGTGCAAGAACTATCAGATTTGACTGATCCAAATGGAAATTTGCATATTTAAGAAATCAATATACGCATATTAAAGTATACTTTTCGAGCCGTGGTAAATGTGGCAAGTATTTTTGTTTTATTTATTTTTTCTTTCATGGTTAGGTAATTAAACGTAAACACTAACGGTGTATACAAGCTAACATGGGCATTCCAAAATTATTTTGATTAAAAAATTATTTTTTTTGTTTTAGTCGTTCGTTCTTGAATGCTAATAAAACACGTTTTATCTTTTGCTAAAAAATTTAATCAGTTGAAATAATAATCGATATGAGTTTTTTTTTGTTTTTTAACGAAATAAAGCAGTTTGTTAGTTATGTTCCTGCGCTAATAACCCTTAGAGATTCATTCTACAGAAGGGATTCCGCGCCAGTGCTGCTCTGTGTTAAACTCGGTGCCGATCTCCTTCACCTCACGAAGTTTAAGACTGAGCAGCTGTGGCGCGGATTTCCTACTGCGAATTTGCAGTGGTTTTTGAACACAAAAATCCCAAAGGGTTACATGCCCCGAAGAAACGATCATTTACACAAAAATACCGAAGCCGCGCTTTTAAATGAATTATATAAAGCTTATTTTCATCCTCCAATTTAACCTTAAAATTTTCATGTTTTTTTAGCCACTTTTTACAATTTTTTTTGCTTTTATCATTGTTTAGAAACTTTGAGTCCGCAAAAAATAAGAAAATGAAATACTACGCTTTAATTATATCCTAAATTATTTCCGGAGCTTTACCAATGACCAAACGACAACATGTTTTAACACTTAACACACTAAAACTTTGGTATAGGAAAATTAATAATTCCTTAAGAAGCTTTAAAGAAGCTTTCGGAGCTTCAAAGCTACGCCCTATATTAATTAATTTTAATAAAAATTAAAAAGTAATACCATAAAATATTTTGTCAAAACTATTTTGTAAATTAATGTTTTTAAACTTATGAAAATATTCCTAAAAACAAAATAACTTAAAACCTAGTTCAAGTTAAATGTTGAAATCGTTGATTTAAACATGAGCAACCTGGAAGCAACATGAGCAAACTCCGGATGGAAGGAAATTTTTAAAAAGTATCTTCGGTAGGCGCGGTCAAAACTATACTTGCTCAAATTAAACAGCCGAAGAGGCTCACAGTGCCGCTTACACTCGCTATGTAATTATAAACAAGAAAAATTCAAAAAACTTTATTAAATGGTCTATAAAAAATAAAAGCTTGTTATATAAAACGCTGCTCATTGATTTTTATTGTAATTAAATTAAGCAGCTGTTAATAGTAATAGTTTTAACATAAAGTTATTATTTCAGTACTCTTTCGTGCCAGTATTGTTTTGAGTCAAACTTAGACTCTGAAAACGTGGATACATTACTTTTTGTGCCAGTACTTCTTTGTGTCAGAGTCGCGTGGTGTAGCAAACGCAATTCACACAGGACTCTTAAGGCTGGTTCTTACTTATGAAAAAACGTCCTTTGGACAAAGTCCAAAGGACAATTTTAGAAAAACCAAAACGTCCTTTGGACAAACCAAAACGTCCTTTGGACTTTTTCCTTTGGACGAAGAATAAACGTTATTTAAAATTTGTCCTTTGGACAAAGTCCAAAGGACAAAATCCAAAGGGAAAAGTCCAAAGGACAAGAAAGTATGAACACGTTGTCCTTTGGATTTTGTCCTTTAGACATAGTCCAAAGGACGTTTTTACGCTGTATTTGTCCTTTGGACTTTGTCCAAAGGGCGTTTTGTCATAAGTATGAACCAGCCTTTATGTGCCGTACTGTTTTGTGGCGTACGCTTTCGTGCGTACTCTTTTGCGAAACCCGAGACTATTTTGTGGTACTGTTTCGTGCAGTACTCTTATGCGTCGGCCCCAGACAAAAGTAACTGATTTTGATTTCTAGGTTAAAGTAACGGCTTCCACAAGTTTTATATATGAAACTATAAAAGTCGACAAAAACCTCAACGCCATTCTCCAAGATATGGAACTCGTCGTTCAAAGGGAATATCTTGTCGTCATGACTAGAGATTTGGTAAACAAATCCATTAGTTCTAGGAAAAAATTAGCTAATTTAAACTGTTTTAAAATTAAATGATGTTTTATTTTTGTCAATTATCGTCATTACTAAAAAATAACACAATAGAAGTTGTCAAAACACGCAAAACGCTAAAACTAATGTCTAAGAAGCTTATGTCTAACAAGAGGTCACTGGGCTAATTCATTTTGTTGTCTTAATGTTTAAAATTAAAATTAAAGTTAAAGCTTATACCTAGTATAAAAATTTTGTGTATGAATGCAAGAAGCCTTGTTAACTCCTTAGACGAGCTTGATGTTCTGATTTCAGGTGGTGATTCTAACTATAGTTTTGTTGACATATGCTTTATTTGTGAAACATGGCTCACTGAAACAACTACTAATGAAATGATCACAAAAAATAGAGAATTTAATGTTTATCGAAGGGATCGACAGCAGCGACGAGGAGGTGGAGTAGTCCTATTAATTAAAAATATTTTTAGAGTAGTTGAAGTTGAAATGGAGGAAAAATACAATGCAATAGAACTAGTAGTCGTTGACATTATTCTACAAAAGTCATCTAAACTGAGATTCATTGGTATTTACAGAGAACCTAGTGCTAGCAAAGAAAAAGACAATCTAATATTTGAGCTAATCAGGAACTTGACAGAAAACTTTGTAGGAACCATTGTTTTTACTGGAGATTTCAATCTGCCAGGGGTAGATTGGTTCTTCAAATAAAATAACTTCAAACACGCAAAATGAAAATAATTGGTTTGAGTTTCTTATTGAGCTAGGTATGTATCAGATTGTTTCACAACCAACTCGTGGAAATAATTATCTGGATCTTTTGTTTACAAACGATAGAGAAATTTTCAATAATGTCACTGTTGCGCCCAGCTTTTCACAATCAGACCATGACACTATTTTATCTGAAATTAATCTTAAATTATTTGACAGTCCTAAAAATAAGATTCAAAACTACATACCTGATTTTTTAAAAGCAGATTATGATATGCTAAGTTTATACTTATCTACAATCAACTGGAAAATATTATTTGAGGAATGTGGCACAGTAGAAAATGCTTGGCAGAGATTCAAGGATATTTTGTTGTTAGGTATCAATAGACATGTCCCTGGAAAAAAAAATATTTACAAACAAAAAAAAATTGTACAATATCCAATACAAATAAGAAAACTACAAAATCAAAAGAAAAAACTTTGGCGTAAGCGTAATATTGATGAAAAATCAAGATCAGAGTACAAAAAAATTTGCAAAGTATACAAAAATAAAGTTAGAGATTTTAACACTAATAAAGAAACAAAAATTTTAAATTCTGGGGTTTAAACAATTTTTATAAATTTGTTAATAGTAAAATCAAAACAAAAGAAACTATCCCACCAATTAAAAGAGATGATGGGACATTTGTAACTGAAGACTTTGAAAAAGTTGAACTTTTTGGAAATTATTTTGCTTCTGTTTTTACTGATGATGATAATACTTTGCCAAATTTTAATCCACCGAACATTGGAAAGTTGGACAACATGGTATTTACCACAAAAAAGGTATTTAAGGCCCTAAAAAAGCTCCCAAACAAATTGTCTCGAACACCTGACTGTTTTCCAGCTTACTTTTTAAAACGCTTGGCTAAAGTTATTGCTGAACCTTTGGCAATAATCTTTCAGATGTCTTTTGATTTTGGAGAATTACCACTTGATTGGAAAATAGCTTTATTAAACTTACTGTTTAAAAAAGGCACTAAAAGCCTAAAAGAAAATTATCGTCCAATTTCACTTACATCTTTTTCTTGTAAACTAATGGAACAGCTTGTCAAAGAAGAACTGCTTGTCTTTTTTCATATCATTTTGTCAAGGTTTCAACATGGTTTTAAGGCAAAAAGTTCTACAATAACACAGCTGTTGGAAACTTTTAATGAGTGGACGCTAGCACTAAAAGACAAATTTCTAATTGATGTCATTTACTTGGATTTTGCCAAGGCCTTTGACACCGTGTCACATCAAAAATTGTTATATAAGCTAGAAAAATATGGTGTTTCTGGTAAATTTTTAAAATGGATAAAAGAATTTTTAGTTGGGCGGGAAATTAAAGTTGTAATTAATAACTCAGTATCCAAATCATTTCCTGTAAGAAGTTCAGTTCCTCAGGGTTCTGTTTTAGGTCCATTTTTGTTCTTGGTATATATTAATGATATTGTTGATTGTGTTAAGTTCTCACAAATTAGACTTTTTGCAGATGATATGAGGTTGTTTGTAAAATCTTCATCTAAAGATTACCACATTCAAACCTTGAGACTTCAGCAAGATTTAGATAGAATACACAGCTGGTCACAAGACTGGCAACTGCAGTTATCTAATCACAAATGTGAAGTTCTTCATATTCGAAATCATAGCAAAGAGTTAATTTGTAAATATAAGCTTGGTAATAACGTACTTGCAACTACAGAATTGGTACGTGACCTAGGTGTTTATATATCCCATGATCTGAAATTCTCTAAACACTGTGAAATCACAGCAAAAAAAGCTATGAGAGTGACATCACTAATTTTTAGAACATTCAACTCAAACTCTAGAAATAATTTTCTCAGAGCATATAAGTCCTATGTTAGAATAATTCTGGAGTATGCTAGTGCAGTTTGGAACCCTTATTTACAAAAGGATATAAACATTTTGGAAAAAGTGCAACAAAATTTCACTAGGCGTTTATTTTATAAATGCAAGTTGTTACCTGTTGGTTATGAACATAGACTGAATTACCTAGGTTTAGAAAGATTAAAGGATCGAAGAGACAAAATTGATTTATATGAGTGCTTTAAAATTATACATTGCTTAAACAATTTGCAAACCAATGATTTTTTTAAGTTTAACCTGCAGCCCACCCGTGGTCATCCATTTAAATTGGCAATGGAAGACTGCCGAATTAATGCAAGGAAATTTTCTTTTGCAAATAGGGTTGTTACACCTTGGAACAATCTACTCCCATCTCAAGTAACTGTCGATTCTTTGGATGCATTCAGGAAGAGTTTTGGAACTGACTTAAATAAGCGCTCTTTTTGAGCCTTTAAAGTCATATCAGATAGCTATGTTCATTGATAATTAGTTACAATTGTGATTCATATTGGCGGCAATTAAGTCGCAGATTTGATGTTGTTGATGAAAAAAATATTAATTAAATATAACTACTTAATTTCAGCCATTTTTTTATTTTTTTTAGATAAGTTTTTTTGTTTTTAAATAGAAAAAGAAAAAAATAAACACAATGAAATGATGAAAACAGGAAGAATTAAACTATGCATAAACTATGCTTAGTATGATATTAAATTCTGTTATTTGATCATATTAAAAAAAAAAAAAAAAATTAGTGTTCATTGACAAAAACAATGAGTATTTAAAGTTGTTTTCCTTTAACTTTTTTGTTTTATCTTAAAATATAAGATACCTACATAAACACTGTTAATTTTAACTCTTTTGATGATTTTTATGAGAGTTTTGGGGATTATAACAGAATAATATTTTTAGTAAAAATTTTTTATTAAAATTGAGTTTCTGAACCAATTATTATAAAACGTATCTGCGGAAAATTTAGCACTTGGGCTCTATGAGACCAAGACTATAACATTTTAGTCCTATTGAACAAAAGTAGTTTATTTTAGAAGATGTGAATGTGATATATAATTTGAATTGTGACATTTTGTAATCCTTTAAACACGTCAGAATTTTAAAGATCCTCAAAATGTATTTGTAATCACGTCATACATGTTTTGTTCCATGGAAATGGTTGTGGGAGAAGCAGCGACCAAACAGGGTTTCAAAATATAGGCGCAAATATGGCTAAAAAAATGCCGGTGTCGCAGAATAGATCTTCCCCCGAAAGATTTATTCTAGTGCGCTCTAGAATAGATCTTCCCCCCGGAAGAGTTATTCTGGTGCGCTCTACAATAGATGTTTCCCCCCGGAAGATTTATTCTGATTTACACCAGAATAGATCTTCCCCTCTCAGAATAGTTATTCCCCTCGAAAGATCTATTCTGGTTCAAACACCAGAAAAAATCTTCCCCCCTTCAAAAATTTGCATAAATTTAAAACATGATCCGTAAGATTTTGTTTGGACAAATTTTAAAAACATCGTTTTACAAAAAATAGTTTGGTTTTTTTGTATAAAAATAAACTTTAATTTTAATTGTTATTAATTCCAAAAACAGTTCATAATTGACATTAATAATTAAGTATTATTTAGTTGGTTTTCGGAGATAAAAAGAATACATTTATATTAGTTCGTTTTGTTTGGGTATATAAAAATATGATACAATTAAATAAACCTATTTTTTCGGAAAATTAATATCCCTAAATAAAGGCTTTATCAATTTTTAAGACAAAGCATAGCAAAAAAGACATGAAAAAGTGAAACCAGTTTAATTTCTTTCCGATCAGTATTTGATTCATTATTTACCTTCAGTTTTTGCTTTTTTATTAAAACATATTATATCGAGCAAAAATTGAAATAAGAAGAAATAAAACTTAGAATATGTGTACCCATAACTTTTTAGTTTTTTTTAATTTAAAATTCAATGTAAACAAAAAAACCTTCTTCATATTAAATTCTTCAATTTAAAGCAGTAAATTCGACATTTAAAGTTGTTTTTTGGTTGTTTAGGTTGATTTTTTTGCTTAGGCTTAAGATAATTTTGTTTTTTTATCAATTGGAAAGTGATTTTTCCGAAGATATGCAGGATGTATTTTTTCTGGCGCTGCCAAAATTTTCTTCGAGTTTTAACTTTTTTCATATGTTGCTTAATATTTTAAACGGTTAATAATTTGAATTTAAGCTTTCTCCTTAGGCTTGCTTAGGGTTCATATCTCAGCTTTATATGATCAAAATTTTTACTTTAAATAAAACATTCAAAAGGTGTTTATTTAAAAAACGCAGATTTTTTAAATACTATGGACATCTGAAATGTTTTATTGAATAAAATTTATGTTTTTAGCGTTTATCACTAATTTTTTGACTTGCACATCGAGTATTTTTTTGTGAATTTTTTGATTAAAAGGAAAAAAAGGAAATGACGTGAAAAATAGAAAAAAATGGATGTTGTTTTAAATGCAAATAATTGTTACATGATTTATACAAGGGGGAGGGGAAGATTTATTCTAGAGTGAACCAGAATAAATCTTCCCCTCTCTGTTTGGAATTTTATGCAAATTTTTGCTGTATGCTTTAACACAGGGGGAAAAAATATTAGGGGGGAAGATCTGGGGTCGCATTCTGAAGAAACCCTTATATTTACCCCGATAAATCCATTTGAAAGAAAATAAGAAATATAAATATATATTGTAAATAAATAAACCTGCCGCATATGGGACAGAAAATGATTGCAATGAATTTTTTTAAATTTTTTTTCTCGCGCCGCAAAACCACCTCGCGCAAAATAAAAAAATTAATCAATGCGCGTATTTTATTTTTTATTAAATTAATCCTACGGGAGAAAATATTTAACCACCTCTCGAGTTCGATAAATTCTTATTCTTAAAACAATAGAAAAAATTTAACCCGACTTTTACCTAGGTAAAATTGATTTTTCACTCGCATCCTTAAGCACGTAAAAAAAGTTAACCCGGGGTAAATTTTAACCGCGCGTCAGAATGCGCGCCCTGTTCTGGCGTAAACCAGAATAAATCTTCCTGGGGGGGAAGGTCTGTAATGGGGGAAGATCTATTCTACGACACCAGCGCGGGCCTGTTATTAGACAAATGCGGGAGTCCTTTGTTAAACAAGCCGCGCCTGGCGTTACTATAGGATTACTTCCGTTTAGAACAATGAATTCCGACCACCGTGAATTTATATTGTATTTAAAATTATGTTTGTAACAAAAAAATTTATATACCAAAAATATTGGGTTCTTTATAGCTTAATAGCTTTTTTAAACAAAATCTTAGTGAATATATGCGGTTAATTGTTTGTAATGCTGTTTATTTTTGTTTAGATAACAAAAATTAGAATTTATGACTGTGGAAAAAAAAACGGGTGCAAAACTTGTTTGGATGCAAAAGACCCATTCTGTGGATGGTGCTCCTCACTTAATCGGTGTTTTTTGATATGTACTTTAAAATTTGTGCCAAAAATATCCTCTAACGACTTTTTTTAAACTGTGTAAAAATTACCTTTGTATAGTACCTTCATTTACTCGTTTTTTTTAATCATTAGACATTATATTTTCAATTTCCATAATTTAAAGCCCGAAAAAGACATTTTGAGTAACGTTTAAAACACACAAAGAATATTCTACATAAGATTGTCTATGAATAATTCAAAACCTGTTTATGGAACAATATGCAAAAATTATTTCAAAATAAAAAAAATAAACATAATTTAAAAAAAAAACAAACTTTATTTCTTAAATTGAAGTTTGAGAACAAGTTCAAAGGATTTGTTATTAAAGTTATCTTTTGGACAATCCAACTATGTTATTTTGATAGTTTTGGAGGGTTGTCCTTTAAACGAAATATGAACAGGTTAAAAATTTCTTTTGGACTTTGTCTTACGGATATCTTCCTTTGGACTTTTGTCATTCGTCTATTTTTTGGACTATCCTTTGGACCTGTTATTGGAGTTTGTCCTTTGGACAAAGAAAAAGTATGAGCAAGGTTTTTATAAAGTCTCCTTTAGACATTTTAGATGAACCAGGATTTACGGAATTTATATTTTAATAACATCTGTTTTTGCTTACTTATTTGACTTCAAAGGCTTTATATTGATTTTTATCATCTAAAATGTCCGCAACAAAACATTGTTCGTGCGCCGAAATGGCGGTATTATTATTTACATATTAAAATTCAATTAAAATGTTTAAATCGCAGGTGTTCAACAAAATTAGATTGCTGGGCGAATGGTCAAAGTAAATGGTCACCTTACAAAACTGCAAAGTGTATAAAGGAAATTATACCAAACAAAACACAGGTATTTTTTTTTTGTTTTACAGTAAACCTACACGAACCTGAAAGCAAGTAACTGAAAACGGATTTTTGTTATTACGGCGGCATATTTTTTGTGTTTTTACAGTAACAGTAGAATTTAATAACGCATCATAAAAAAGAGCTCCTGACTATATAGTAGACTCATATTAGAGAAGTTTCAATGGTTTATCAGAACCAATGGTTTCTTTAAATTGATTTTAGCAAGTTCAATTGAACCAAAAAAGGGCTTTTTTAAATTTTTTTTTAGATTCCTCAAATTAACTTTTGTTAATTTCCACGTGTTTTTGCTTTGCATAATTAGATATTTTTTCGTTTCCACACTTTTTATTTTTAATTTATTATCATTTTATTTGATTATAAAAAATTATATCCTTAAAACTATATCTTATAGTTTTAATTCATTTTGTTTCAAACTGTAAAATTTGAAATTTTATTTAAATTAAAATCAAATCTCCTGATACGGTTATGGGTAAATATTTCCGCAACAACAATTTCCGCGGAAGACATTTCTGCAGCAGTATTTCTTTAGCATTATTTCCGCTGAAAGATTATTTTCGCAAAAAAATTTTCTGCAAGGGAATTTTTTTCCGCTTTTTTGCGTTTCTCTTATATAGCTGCGAACGCTGGCATTTTTTGTCCTAATTTTTTTTTTGCAAACAGAATTAATAAATAATGTTTTTTTGTATTAACGATTTGCAAAAATTTTTGATTTTCTTTGTAAATGTTTTTTAAAATATTTATTTTTCTCAAGGGTAACAAGAAATACCTCCGCAGCTTAAGCCTAGGCCTACGTTTTTCTAAGCCTAAGCAAAACCTAAAAATCAAGCGAAACTTTTGCTACCCAGTTATTAGATAAATTTTGGTATGCTTTTAATTTTCGCTTAAAGGTGCGGTGCATAGTCAAACTTCTTTTTTTCGATTTTGATAATTTTTGATAAAAACATTACACCTGCCCCCAATAGCCCACAAAATTTTTTCAACAATATATCTCCAGTGGTTCAGGAGTTATGATCCCGAAAATTTCGTACGTGAAAGATTGCTGAAATGGGTATACAGAATTAAGTTACAAATTATGCAGTAAAAGAAAGTGGCTACTTTCTACTTTCGTTTGATACGTCGATTGTTAAAATTGGTGCAGTATTTGTCGGAATATTGCGTTTCTCGTACCAAAAACTCTTAATTTTTTCGCTAAAAATACGAAGTGACGGTAAAAATGTTGGGCAAACTTCATGAAATTACTGCCGTCGTTTGGTGTTCCTTTTTTCCACTAAAATAATCTTCCGAAGAAAATAATGCTGAGGAAATACTGCCGCGGAAATATTTCCGCGGAAATTGTTGTTGGCGAAATCTTTACCAGGCATCCTTAACACAACTTGTTTTTCAGATTACAAATCCCAAATATTTGAAATTAAAATTTAACAGTCTACCTCATCGTCCAGGAAACTTTTTTTGCGTATTTTCTGTGGGTGTAGAATCATTGGTACAAGAAGCTGAAGTTGAAGGCTTAGGAAATGGTAAAATTTTAATTTAAAATGGAGCCAAATTTTAAGTTAAAAATAGATGTTTCAATCCTGTTAAAATTAAAATCTTGGTTTAAAATTCGAAATTACCGGTGTCGTTTAAAAAGCACTACGCTAAAAACAACACCAATCGTTATATGAACTTTTGACTGCAATTCAATTCAATTACAAGTGTAAACAAATACTTAAATCTGCAATACACAAAAAAATTGGTTTTTGATTTCAGTGATTTTGACTTAAAGTCTTACTTTGTTTTAAAACATTGTAACTTTTTTGCCGACATGTTTTAAACGGTTCAAGAAAAAGCACGTTTTAAGAATAGCTAAAAATAAGAAAATAAAAAATAAGATGTTTTACAATACTCTGCTGTCGAACAATGTCTTGGTTGATGCACAATTTTGTTATGCTTTTTTGTTTCCACATTTCCTCTTTCACTACCCACGTCTGCTGCAGCCACTTGAAAATCAACGCTTTGTTTCTTCTAAACATTTCAAAAAAATTTTGTTTACAGAAATCGGTTGTGCTACTCCACCTAGCTATTTACTTCCAGAAATACCTAAAGGAGAACACAGTATTGTCTCAAGATTGGGTGTACGCATAGACCAAGTAAGTTTTTAATTACAATAAGTTGATTTAAAATAATGGCGATTCCACGGATCTGTTTCAACCATCATACTATTAAATAGGCATATTGATTTTTCTGATTATTTAGTATTTTTTGCAAAACCTTTTTAAAGTATTAGTCCTTCTTTAATCTGATCTACAACACAACTTAGTTCTGATAAAACATTGTCAAACACTCATTTTTTTAGTCTTTTTTGATTTTATTAATTATTTAATTTACGTCAGTTATTTAATTTTCAAAAAAAATTTAAAATGCGTTTAAAAAAACGTTTATAGATAAAATAGTCATAGCTACAATACATATAATCGCCTTTTTGTTTACTCCAATAATCGCTCAGAATTGTTTTTCGTCTTCTAAATAAATTAATCAGGGTACTGGTAGCAGAAATCATGTATGGGAACCCTTCCAACTTTACTTGAGGTTGTAAAAATCCGAAATGAGTTTGCAGTTTCGCGACTCCTTACTCTCTTAACTTTGTTTGCACTTTTTTCACTAAAACCTTTGCAAATTTTACAAAAACGTGACTTTCTAATGGGACAAGAAACTTGTTTGTAAAATTTACAAACTGTTCTGGAAAACTTTAAAAAAATGTCTCCGAAGGGAATCGAACCCCTGACTTTTGAATGAAAGTCCCGGACTCTAACCACTAGGCCAAATGGACAACTAAAGAATATGCAAAAATAAGGCCTTATAAACAATAGTGTTTTTCGTAAAAGTTTACAAACAACCTAGTAATTTTTACTAAGTCTGATTTATTTGTACATGACTTTTCGCAAACAAAATTAAGAGAGTACAGTACGCATGCTCTCTTCTGCGCGTGGGGACCGTTGGCCAGAAATAAATTGAAATGATTCACCTTACACTGCGTCGTTAAAATAGACGGAAGCAAGTATTTCGCGGCTATGTTAAATGTCAACTTACCACCAATCGATTTTAAACGTATAACATAACAAAATTTAAACAAAAATACAAGCGTTGATTACAAAATGCATACATATACAATAGACTTCTTTACACTAAAACCAATTAATATAAAACAATCTTATAGTAGCAATGATTTTTTTAAAGTTTTCATTAAAAACAGGTAAAAAAATTTGTTTTTTAAAGGCGAAAATTAAAAAAACGCCTACGTTCTCAGCTACTAGTATTTTACCTAGACAAGTTCTGAATAAGCATCTTTTATTGTACGAGAGAGGGTACAAAAAATAAAATAAAATTTAAAAAATCTTAGTTTTCTTAGTTTCTTAAATTTAAATCTATACTTAATTAAAATTGGTACATGATGATATGTTTCACTTTGTGGAAGTACTTTAATATATCAATTTATGTTAAATAAGGTTTGGTTTTCTAATTAAATGTTACAATAGCTAAAAATCATCACTAAAATAGTATTTTTGTGAACAATGATTTTGAATTAGCAAAAATAAAATTGAAATTTGTTCCTTGAAACTAATTTTAAACCTACATAGACTTTTTTTAATGATCTGATTGTAAAATTATTTAAAACTCCAAATTTATTTTAAAAAGTCCTTTCCAAACTTTTAAATAGAATCATTTTCTGTAATGAAACATTAAAAAACTGGAAACCAAGCGCGCCAGCAGCGCCGTACCTACAAAGCGGCCAAAAACTAAAAATCCTCAAAAAATGTTTTTGCTTTTGTAATAGTAAGAAGTTTTTAAGAAATGTTGAAGGGAAAGGGTCGAGATTTTGAAGCAATGAATATTTAAAATATTTTAAACCGTAAAACGTACTAGTCGCTCGCTGTTTCTTAATTTTCCTCCTATATATGATTGTTTTGTTTTGTTTATATTGTTTAGTTTATATGATATTCATTTTTTATTTGGTTTATAACTGCAAGGACCCCATACTACCGCTCAGATTGGCTATTTTGCGTAGTTCTGACAATTACATTATATGTAAAATTCGTGTGAGATCTTTACGCCAGACAGACACTTCGAAAAAAAAAAGGTTTTTTCGGCCTGGTTCGTAAGCTACATTTGTATTTTCTAACTATTTTAATTATTTTTTGATTTTATTTTGAAAAAGAAATTAAAAGGGAAGAATAATCGACTATTATTTTTAATGTTAACATTGATGTAAAATATTTATTTTTCTTAAAAAAACTTTAGAATCCAGAATTCGCGTTTTCTAAGTTCGTTTTCTACGACTGCTCCAGCTACAATACCTGCCGTTCTTGCGTTGAATCGCAGTTCCCGTGCGATTTTTGTCAACAATCAGAGTTGTGCACTTCAAATCCCGAGGAACACTGTCGCGCGCAACAAATTGTCATGAACGGAAATAACGTAAATATAAAATAATTTTAGTGTGAGATGACACCAGTATATGGACAAATAATTTCCTAAAACTAAAACGCGGCATGGCACAACCGCTTGAAACAAAAAAATAAACCCACTAAAAACCAGTACTTAGTTTGCACACTGTACACATAATACAAACTTTTAGTATAGACATACAAAAATAAAATCCAATGCAATACACAAAAAGATCTATTTATGTATTGCATTGGATTTTATTTTTGTATGTCTATACTAAAAGTGTGTATTTTGTGTACAGTGTGCAAACTAAATACTTGTTTTTAGTGGGTTTATTTTTTTTGTTTCAAGCGGTTGTGCCATTTCATGTGCAGTATATGCGCATATATGCGCATAAAATTGCTAAAAAAGTGCAGTGTGCTTCAAAATGCAGTGTGTTGGAGTTAGCATGCAAGTATATGCGCAAAAACACTGCTAGATTTTGAGCAGTGCCCATTTACACGACACATGCATATGCCTCAATAAGAGCAGTTGTTTTGCCATTTTATGCGCACAACAAATAATGGCAGTGCTCCAAAAATTGCACCAAATCGTTTCGCTTCTGAGACTGAGTTGCATATTTTTCCTTAATATATTATATAGTATTATATATTTTTGGTATAGTTATAACAAAAATATATAATACTATATTTTATATTAAAGTATAGTATTATAAAATTTTGATTATAGTGTTTAGTAATAATGTAATAAAATAAATATTAATATGTGTAGCTCAAGCTCAAATAAAAATTTTCACATGAAAAATTAGATTTTGGAACGTTTTCGTGCAGCTCAAAAGATTTCAGAGAAAAAGTTGAAAGCTTTTGCAAACTGCAGTTTTAAAACATTGAAATCTAAGGCAAAAAATAATTTGATATTGTTGATCTATTTATTATTGGTGTTTTTAATCGTTTACTGATGTACGGTTATTTTTTTAGAAAAATGAGATATTCACTTACAAAGGATCTAGTTTTTGTCCGAAAATATATTTAACCACCCCGGATCAAATTTCAGTTTTATTTAATCATTTGAACACATCGTCAGAAGCAACTGTTAGCATAAATCTAAAATACTTCAATTTAACTTCGGGTTAATGCTAAAAAAAATCAAATTTAACGTTTTGTCGTTTGCAACAAACCATATTGCTGTAATACAAAAAATATAACTGTCAAAAAAATTCAGAACCGCTTGGTAAAAATTAAAAAAAGGCACCATTTATATGAGCCTTTTAAATACGAAAAGTACTATTTTTTATTCCCGAAAGCTTTTAGGGTTGCCTTGAGAGTTATAAATTAAAGAATTGTTTGCTTCAGACATGGTGTAAAGACAAATTTATACAAAAACCGTCTGTGTTTTGTTAACCAGATGAAAACCAAGAATATTAAACAATAAATTTGATTTTAGAATTTCATTTCAATTATTAATTGCTTTCATGTTTTGTTGATTTCGGTTTCTTTATAAATGACCACAGGGACAGTTATTTTCAGTTGTGTTTTATGAATAAACTTTTTGTTAAAACAACAATCTGAAATATTCAAAAACGAGAGAAATAAAAAAGTGGACAAAACTGTGTAAAAACAAATATTAAAAATAAAAAAGGTAAATTGCTGTAAAATTTTTTCCTTGTACATCTCAAAATTTCAGTGATATTACTTTCAGGCACGCAGATTATTTTTTTTGGCGAGATAGCTAATTAAAAATTTTTTAGTACTATAACATTTTTGTACTTACTATAATATTTATTTAAAACGATTATAGATTGTGTGTGCATTTTTTTAGTTTTTTATTCTGAATAATAAATTATATATTTTTGTATTTTAATCGTCATTATTATTTTAATAAAATTAAATTGAAAATGAATAAGTATAGTTTAAAAACATTAACAATACAACTCACTGAATTTAATTGTCATTACAACTCACTAAAAATAATTTCTATGAATATCAATTTTTATTTACAGCAAAATGGCTATGCATAAAATCCTATGAAATTAGTTTTTGTAGTAGGTGCAGCCACTTACTTAAAGAATTAGAACTAAGAATATGTATGGTATGGTGTATTGGTGCTTATAGAATCTATGAATCATGGATTAGAAGATATTTGAGCATACATCCACTCACGAGCTGCAGGAGCTGCTATACACAGCAAAGCATTTATAATTTCGCGAATTCTATGAATTGAGGCAAAACTTGCCACCGTCAAAAAACAAACCGTAAATTCTATTATTCTTACAATCTATCCTACTTCATGAATGCTTTTGATATAAAGAAGTGGTCGCTGTGTCAAATATTTGCGACAATTGCCGCCACTCACTCCCATGTGCAAACTCTCACAGAAACATAACATCTGCCCACTGGTAGACAAAAATATAGACTATTATTAAAATTCAAGATTTCTTTTTCAACAATACGACTTAGGTCATACGAAGGTTTTACGGAAAGTATAGTAAAGTCGTGAAAGAAAAGTAAAGTCAGCGGGTGATTTGCAATGCAGAACTTCAAGCGTTATAGTAATGAGGCTGGAGATTAGAATTTCAGTAATTTTTTCGCATTCTTTTAATAAAAAACTCGTCAATTTGACCATATACTTTTTAACGTCACGCGGCTAATTTTATGTGATGACATAATACGAACAAATAAAATTGAGCGGTAATAGCGTTTTGAAATATTTATTAAAATACTTTTCTTAAAAAGATCAGTCAATTTGCAATTTGCTTATGATACGGGGTCTTTAGAGCAACAAGCAGAGAACTTGGAGCTATGGAAAATTTTTGGGAAGGGGAAGCCACGAGCAATTGGAACTTGGAGCCTTTAAGAAAAAATTGATTTGGGGTTAGATTAAGGCTTCGCTTAGGTTTAGTTAAACGTTTTAGCGATTTTTATTTTCGGCTCCAAGTTCCCAACTTACGGCTCTCAGTTCCCTGTTTTTGGCTCCAAGTTCCAGCTCCAAGCTCCCTCGGCTCCATCGGCCCTAAATCTTTGCTTTCTTAATTATGTTAATTTTATTTTTTCATTTGCAACAATTATAAAAATAATACAATAAACAAACATGACTTGCGGTTATTTCTGAAAATAAGAGGACTCTTTTATTTTCAGTAATTTTTTAGCCATTCCAAAAAACTGTAAATGGACGACTGTTTGGAAATGTAAATGTGTGAAAATTTTAAATAGACTGCTTGGTTTTCCAAAATCAGAAATTGCTTTATTATGGACCGAAATTAATTAAAATTTGCATTTTCAAAAGATTATAAGTAATTTAAGGCGTTAGAAAAACCCTACACTATTCCAAAATCAAATTTTCAATGTGTTTTGGCAAAAAATTGCCTTTTTTAATTTGACGCTACCGATGGCATTTGGGTTTAACAAAATAATTGTTAAAATAATAGTCGCCTTATATTAAATCTAAATTTTTTAAGGTTTTTCAGACTTTGATCTGGATATTTAGTTTTAAATAGACGTTAATAATAGTAATATTATTTTTGTACCGATGTAGTGGACTCAATTAATGCTGTCGTAATAATATAGCTGCTTAACGCGTGCAAAAATTTATCCACGCTATGTGAATTTCTTAAATTCATTTTTGTCAAATGGTTAAAAAACGCAAACCAAAGTTTTTACACTTATTCTTTTTATTAAATTTTAAATTAAATTGTTTCTGAAAGTTTAATAAAATTTATTAGTAATTTGCTTGTTTTAAAGTGATTTGTTTCCGTATTTTCTGCAATTAAGTTTTTAGACTTATTGTAGCTTTAATACTACTCCATTTAATATAAGGCTTTTTTTTCAAAACTTAGTTTCGGCTATTGCTAGAATGAATTTAGAATTTGCGAAAAAAACTTTTATACGAAGTATGAATTTAATTCTTCACACTTGTGAAATACAGATGAAAAAAGAAGCACAATTAAATTTTTACGTTGAATTTTGATGCTATCTTATTTTGATTTGTTGGTAAACTTTACCATGAAAAACAGACCACATACATACCATGTCATTTAATGGCCCCGAAATATAAAAAAATAATCAAAGAAAAGGCCGTGAGAGTGTGCAATTTTATTTGTACAAAGCTTTACAATTAAATGGATTTTTGATTCGTGTTTTAGTTGCTCTACTTTAAAAAAAATTTGAATCTTCAAACGCGCTATTATTTTCCCATAATATTAAAATCAAGTTTTATAATATAAATATCTTGGACCAACGTTTGAAAATAATTTTTATTCAGCGTTAGGTCTAAACGAACGGGTTTCGGAAAACCAAAGCTTTGATTTGTGCGGGTAAAATCCCTTGGTCTTGTAATAATAAATAAAAAAAAACTCCCCCAACAGATATACCATCAGTAAGTTTTAGAAATTATAATAAATATGAAGGTGTTTAATTTTTCTTACTAAAAGAAAGTACTGGCTAAAACTTTACTTTGACTAAAAAGCCATATCAAGGAACAAATTGTTTAATTATTAAATTTCTTACGAGCCCTTTGCGATTTTTGTAAATCATACCTCTTATTTTTTTGGTTTTAAAATATTTTGGCTAAAAATAGTTGAATTTGGCACAATATTTGCTCCCACCAGATTGCTCACGAATAATAATGTTTTTTTTAAACTTATTTCGGAAGCTGACTTGTTACAGCTTAATACTTTGGTTAATTTGTATTTGAATATTATCATTCTTTATGTGCAAAAAGTAAAGCGATCAAGATTAACTAAATCAATGGTTAAATTGTATTAAATATTAACATTTTGTAATTTTTAAGGCTAAAAACCGTGTCTGAAACGCAAACAACCAAGACACCAGTGCACGACCTTCCCGATTTCAGATTTACACCGCACTGAAACATTTAGCAGCGAGACCATATATACACTCCGCATCTGAACAGCGATAACAATCAGAAAAAGTTAATCACCATACTAAAAAAAACTTTTTTCTGACATCAACTATAAGCAGAACCCCTATGGTTGAATTATATCAGGGGCCTATTTCATAAAAATTGCTTGTAATTAATTTACCGTTCCCGCAGTAATTTTTCCATCGCAAAAATACTTTCGGTAAAATGACAAATGAAATTTTAGTAAAAATACCATCGGGTAATTTAACATTCAAACTAATTGACCATCAATCAATTTAGCTTGATTTTTTAGGTTTCGCTTAGGTTCAGGAAAAATAAGCCTAAAGGTCAATTAGTCAGATTGTCAAATTACCTGATGGTATTTTTACCAAAATGTCATTTGTAAGAAAGTCAAATGTTTAAAAAATTTTACGATGGTTAAATTACGTTCAGCCTTAATTTACACCTGTAAATTAATAAACGCATAGTTTTCTTTTGTATTTTTAAATAAAAAGTATATTAATAAAATTGTGTTCAGAATTTAAAAAAAAAATCAAAATTATGAATTCCGTAAATTCTACCGTTACATACTTATTTTTTAATTAATAGAATAAGAAGAAATTAAATGCGTTTATTAATTTACAATTTATTAAATAGGCCCTTGGCTGACGTCGAAAATTAGTTTGCAGACATGAAGGCAAAAAAACGCATAAAAAATCCAAAAATCCCCTAATTTAGTTATTAAAATGGATGCTTTCAATGAAAAAATGCAAATATTTTGACATTTGCTCAAAAAATGGCAGTGTAATTGTTTATTATGGACAACGTTGCATTTTTTTTTTAGGAAATTCGATATTTTGCTTATACTTATAATCTATAAAAATAATCAAGTATTTTTTACAGGTGAAAAAAAGTTGTTAAAATGAAAATTGTTTTGGCCTTCATAATATTGATATTAGCAACTGATGTGGTTCTGGTTCGTTCTGCTATCGATTTATCAGATAAAAGTAGAATGTTATATATATATATATATCAGTATAGTATATAGGGGCGCACCGCCCTCCCTCTTAAGTTTGGGAACAGTCGTTTGGCGCCCCTCCCCCTAGTGGCGTATATAGGGGGAGGGACGCCCAACGACTGTTCCCAAATTTAGGAGGAGGACGGTGCGCCCTCCCACCTCTCCTGGGTGGCAAAGCCAACCATTTTTGTGAGAGTCTCCCCTTTACTTTTTTTATTTTTAAGTTATAAAATATAGTGTATCCTAAATGCATAAAATTAAACAATACAAAATTTTTTTCCCGCTTCGCAGGAAAATGTGCAATGTATTTTTTATTTGTTCATAAGTTCTAAACCCTTGTAGCCGCGTATATATTTGTAAGTAATTAAGCCAAATATTTTTGTATAAATAAGGTTGTTTATTAATAGAATTTCGGGATATAGTACAAATATTCGCTTCATATTAATTTAGAGTAACAAACAAACTCTTTAAGAATAGATTATAGAAACAAATGTAAACTTACACCCATATCATTGGCTGGGAACAATTTTTAGGCAGTTTTTTGTGCGTAGTTTGAAAAAAATTTGCCTTCGGCAGCTGGAGGGGAGATCCCTTAAAACCCACGGCCGACGCTTCGCGTCGGCTTTGCGACACTACGTGGCGTAACCCCTTGAAACATTGGCGGGCCGCCCTCCCCTTGGGCGAAAATCTATATACGCGCTTGGTTTAGGTATTTTTTGTCTGTGGACTGGCGGGCTGGGCCAAGCCGAGCTGAAAAATGACGGGCCGGGCCGGCCCAAAACTTCTGGCAGGCCTTCGGGGCGGACCGTAAGATCTCGGCTTGCTTACAATAAAAATCTGATTTATCTTAATACAATTTTTTTAATGTTACCAAAGACATGTTACTAAGCAAAACGCAAATAAACACGACCAGACTTAGTATACTGTAGTTTTAACCTTTTGTGTATAATTGTATACAAATAAAATTTTAAAACACCAAAAAATTATTTAGATCTGAAAAAGAATTTGCAAAGAAAACGCGAAACTTTAAACAAACGTAATCCACAACACGCCGACATAAGTCCAGCGGACCGACAAAATTTTACTGTAGCAAGTATAACTAAGCCATATCTTTTCATAAATTTTTAAAATATTTCAAATTTTTAGAATTGGAAATAAAATTTCTTCCAGAACTGGCAAGCGGATCACTCGTACGGGTGTAAACTAGTTTTATGGGTGTAAACGGGGGAAAAGGCCATCATTAATTTGTTTTTTCTCGTATATCACGTTTTTTTGTAATTTGTTAGTAAAACTTTGTGCGTTCACAAAAATATAACTTTTCAACTCTTAACTTCTTGGGATTTTTTCGTTCAAAATCCGCTGCAAATCCACAGAAGAGATTCCGCGTTAGTGCTCCACTGTGTTAAACTTCGCGTCCCGTTGCCGGTAAGCACCACGCCTAACACTGAGCAGCGGTGACGCGGAATACCTTCTGCGGATATGCAGCAAAATGAATCCCAAAGGGTTAATAAAATATATTTTAACTTTTATAATTTTTTTTAATGTTTAAATCCGTCCAATTCTTTTATTTTTACTTCAATTCAATCCCAGAACTAAGTATTGCATAATTTTTACATAGTTTTATTTTGATGGTTTTATTTTATATTAATTTAAAAAATTTTTTCTAACTTATCTTGTCCCTGTTTTGCTTTTTGTATATTGTTTGTATAATTAGCTTTGTAATTTATTTTACTTTTATACATATACATTGGACATATATTTTAGTTGATTGATAATAACAAGCGGTTTTGTCGAAACGTCTCATCATAGTCTTAAGCAGAATAATTGTTTTATCGTTCGTATTTGTTTTCTTCATGAAATTTTTAAAATATTTTTAACGCAACCGTGGGATATTACGGGTTTTTTTTTGTTTTGGTTGGTGATTTAAAAATTACTATCATTGATTAAAGTATGTAGAATTATAATTATTATATTTGAGGATAAATTTTTATAATACATTAATTTCAAGGTTATTAAAACGGTTCTCAAACGCAGATACATAAGAACAACGTCACTGCTGGCCAATAACAAAAGTAAATTAAAATTTTAGGCTACTCCGTTCATCTAATTTGCGACACCAAACGCTGATTTTTGGAGCCGAGGGAACTTGGGGCCAAACAATAAGAACTTAGAGCCGTAAGTTGGGAACACAAACCTAAAGTAAAAATTGCTAAAATCTATACCAAAGCCTAAACGAAGCGTAAATCTAAGCCCAAACCAATTTTTTTCAAAGGCTCCAAGTTCTCAAAATTTCCAACGGCTCCAAGTTCCATATTTGCGGCCTTAAAAAAGTCCTGTATCCAGACGCTGTTTATATCTATATCCGAGACCCAATAATAATCGGAAATAAAATAATTTTTTTGATATATTTGGATATAAATAAAAAAATAGTATAGCATAGAGTGCACTAATAAAAATTTGTCCAATAAATTTTGATTTGGATAATTTTGGATAGGATTTTGATTTGGATAACTGTTTAAGTCTTTAAAAATAAATTTAAGATGTTTGTATAGGAACAGAAATACCTTAATTTTTTAAGGAAATTTTATAAAATTACAAAAAGTCAACACTTCAATTATATGAAATTTTAAATTTTTGGGATAATAAAAAATTAAACTAAAAAACGGTGGAATTTATTAGAACATTTGTGCAAAGTGCAAGCGTTAATAAAAGGCGATTATCTTTCTTTTTCCTTGTCCGGCCTATGGTGTAATGGATAGCACGCCAGAGTCGACTTTAGAGGTTACCGGTTCAGTTTCTGTATCGGCCAAATTTTTCAATAAATTTGGCTGTCTAAACTTTTCAGCGCCTTGTTATTTTCGCTTCTACTTTGGGTCGTCACACCGGTTATAACCGTGAAACCTTTGTATTACCGCGGTGAAACCTTTGTTTCACGGTGGTAGTATCTACGTCTAACCATCGTAGTACGTTCATCTTCGTAGTACCATCATCTTCACCTATGTCTTACATAGGTCATACCTAATACACTGTATCTGTGAATAAAATTTGCATATTGCTACCGTAAAGCTTTAACCATTTCTATTCGCTCGCTCAGTGGGCACTAATTACGCATAAAAATCATGTATGAACTAAGTACGACCTAGGTTATACGTAGAGCCGACCGCGGTAAAGTCTCATATCACAATGGTTAGACGTATATACCACCGCCGCCAAACGAAAGTTTCACCGCGTTAATACGACGAATTATGCGGTAATACAAGGTTTTATTGTTAATACCGAGAAAACAGCAATCACAGGACCAGGTTAATATAAACTTGTTGATTTAAAATGCAGCCACATTCACCTCAAAATATTATGAATCTCAAAATCCGAATAAAATTAGCGATATATGGGTAAATACTTTTCTCCGTGGGAATTAAAGTTGCAGTGTGGCCATAAAGGCGTGTGCAAAATTCGTACAAAATTTAATTTTTGACATCCGTTCATTGGTTTCGAGTTTTTCTATAGCTCCTAATTCTATGGAGGCCCCTAGCATAAACTTTTTTTAATTATATTAAAGTCTGTACAAAAATGATGTGGACTTAACAAACTTCAGGTGAGCATAGCTGGCTAACGGTACGGTCGATGTTTACAAAACTTGATTAGTGTGTGCCACTCGTGAGTGGCATACACATCATTTTTCTACAGACAAAAGTAGTGAATAATGTTTTTTTAATATATGAACAGAGTACAGTGGGAAACAACGGCAACCAGTGCCAAACATAATGTAGAAAAAAAATTCGAAATAGCAAACGGCTTATATATTAAAACCACAACCCGAACACAACAAACAAAAAAAGAAAACAAAAAACAAAACAAAAACCAAAAGAAAAAAAACCTAAAAAGAGCATAACATAAAAAGAAAAACAAAGAAAAAAACAAAAAACAGAAAAAACATTCAAAACAAACAAACAAACGTAAAAACCAAACCCCACACAAAAAAAAAAACAAAAACAAAAAAAACAAAAACCACAAAAAAAAAACAAAAAAAAAAAAAAACAAAAAAAAAAATTTTCAATTTTAAATATTGACGCTTTAACTCACGTATTTGGTAATCCACTTTACTAAAATTTCTATTCACAAAAAACATTTCTATTTTTTGCTAAAAAACTTTGGAATGGGTGTTTTGAGATTAATCTTTAAATTTTGAATATTTTTACAAGAAAACATTATTAAAATCTAGGTAGTTTTAAAATTAGTTTAAAACAACAAATGTAAAGTTTATTTGAGTTAATTTAACATCATAGTTTACGGGTTTCGTCAAAAAAAACTAAACTTATCCAGCATCAATTGACATATTAAAACATGTGAACATAGTAAAACATATCAACGCTTAGAAATTTTCGTTAATTATAGGTTTAAACTGAAAATAAAAACAAAGGAAACAACCATCTTTTGAAATTTTTTTGTAACTTTTGTAACCTCATGGCTACAGTAAAAAACGCTTAGGGGTTTTTGGGTTGCAATGATAAGTTAAATAATAAATATTCGCTGACGAAGTGCCTTTTTTCATTCATTACTTATTATATGGTCATAAGCGAAGGGAGAAGCGCAGAAACGAAATTTTTTAACTTGCATTATATTTACATCAATTAAAATGATTTCTTATTATATTTTTCGTTTGATTAAGGTTTTTCTGGATGGTTTCTTATATGGAAATTTGGAAGTTTAAAAAGCCAAATCTTCTGTTTTGAAAGACATGAACTTTTAAATCTGTACACGCTGTTTAATAATAAATAAAGTTCATGCAGTGTATTTTTCAGGTGTAGCGAATAACGACCAAAAGTTATTGGAAATGTGGATTGGTGCGTCGTGTTCCTTGATTTACGAGATGCATACAACTCTTTATAGCTGGACTCACACAAGGTCACAGTCCAAATATTTCCTAATGTCCACATTAAACTGCTCCACATCTTATCTGTTTAAGCTAACACCTGGGCAGAAATCGCCCCTTTTTTCTGCTCTATTCTTAAAGCATTTTCCAGGGCTAGTTTACCTCTTTTTTAAATTGGATTTCAAAAAATATAACCTGATAAACTGAAGTTTTAGCTGCGCAAGGACTTTTATTTCTAAGGCTTCCGTTGCCCCACGTCAGTTTTTAGGGACCCTCAAAATGACATATAGTATTTGTGATCACGTCATATATGTTTTGGTCTGTGGAAATAGTTGTGGGAGGAGCTGTTTTAGCCAATTAATTAATTAATTAATCTTGGGAAAAAATTATTTTCCAATGAATGAAAGATCTCCTTTTTTCCTAAGAGCTAATTGGCTAAAAAAATGATTCTATAACGTGATAACTCAGTGAAGATATTAAACACGGAACAACTTATTCCATTTAAATGGGAGGATTTTGACCATTGTGTATACTTTTTAAACAGGTTTAAAAATAAATTATCACTAAAATTTATTATTTTAATATTTAGGGATTAGAGATCAAAAAAATAATAAAAAGAGAAAGATGGTTATAACTTTGATTTCAAAATTTTCCAACACTTTCTAATTTAAGTTTGTGTCAAGTTAATGTGCCTGTATCACTGGGGGGTTTACTTGTTGGCATGGTCGCATTAATTTTAAGCCTTTGATTATTAATAAGAAGAAATATTAAAATGAAAAATAAGAATTACTATTTATTATTATTATTAAGCAAAAAGTGTTTGTATTCATGGCAATAAACACAGAAATGTACAAAACAGCTTTATTCTCAACGTTTCCACCTGATAAAACACAAACCTTCATCAGGAGTCTAAAAAATGTAAAATGAATGAAAAGCACGCAAAAACACAAAATTTGAAAATCTAAAATTATGATTATATTATATGTCAAAATTACAATAAAAAAATATTTAAATTTAATTTAATGAAAAGCACGCAAAAATACAAAAGTTTAAAAATCTGAAACGATTTCAAAATTACAATAATAAATAAATATTTAGATAAATTTATAAATACTTATAGATAAAAACACTATTTATAACTTAAATTTTTCTAACAGAACTGTATAAGTTTCAGGAATTAATTTACAAATTTCAGTGGAATAAACATTTAAAAAATCAGGATTACTCTTATTATTATTAGCAAAGCTAAAGCAAGCTTCTTTAAAACGAGGAGAAAAGTAACTATTATCACGCGCCAAAAATTTATTAAAACTAAAACTATGTCCACTTTTTCTTGAGTGCAGAGACAGAGAAGACAGAGGAGCCATTAACATTACTATTAACTGCTCTTTAATGTTCAGAAAAACGCTGTGAAAATGTATGCGTAGTAAAACCTATATAAAAAGCACTGCAATTGCTACATAAAATTAAATATACAACACTATTTTGGTCAAGAGTTTTTGGACGTTCACCAGCTTAATAAAACAAAAGTGACCGCAAAGATATAGGAGAAGAAAGATAGGTTTGAAAGCCTGCGTTGTTTAGGATACTTTTTAGGTTATATGAAAAAGAGCCAAAAAATGAAAGTGAAATTAAAGGCAATTTAGTTTTAGGTTTGGGCAGTCAATGACAAGTGGATTTAAAATAAGTTAAATCAAAAAATCTTGACACATAATTCTTATTATAACCTTGTTTGTTTATGAAAATATCTAAAAGAAAGTCAAATTCATTTTTAAGACATATATTGAATTAGTGCAATATCGAAGCGCTCGCAATTTTAAAGTGTTAAGAGTTGATGATATATATAGATTAGGAATAAACGAATATTTGGAGATATAGCGATTTGAATGCGTTGTTTTTTGGTTTCAATCTTGTTGTCAAAACATTTGATAAAACAATTGAGAAAAGATAAAACATGATGAGATTCGAAAAAATTCTATTTCAGAAGTAAAACAAATATTTGTATTCGATAAAAATGCATGAAATTCAGATAAGAACACGCTAAACCTAGCATTACAACTAAAGGTAAACCCAACGTGGCGGCAACAGTTGTTTGTTGGATTAAATAATGCCCCCATTAAGTAATCAATCAAATCACAAGAATCTGACGTCACTTTATCAAACAAATACTCCGTATTAAATCAAATCTAATTGGCTGATAAAGTGACGTCAGATTCTCCTGATTTGAATGGTTACTTAATGGTGGGCATTTTTTAATCCAACAAACAACTGTTGCAGCCACGTTGAGTTTAACTTCAGAATACGGAGCTGTCAAATTAAAAATTAAAAACACATCGTCAATATACCGGCGGTAAAACGTTGGCTTTAATACAAATCGCTAATTGAAACAAAAACCAATTGGAACACCATAAATTTGACAGTATAAAACATTATCTAATTTCAAGAAACTATTATTTAAAATACACTTAAACAAATCAGATATTGTAGAAATTGAAGCATTACTAAAAAACTCTTCATTTTCTTGCCAAATAAACTCAGTGTCCGATAAAACTTTAAGCAAATAATTAACAATAAAACTGGTGTTACATTATCAAAAAGGCTTACAACGTCGATACTTCCCATAAAACTATTTGGCTTAACGGAAATAATTTTTAAATCCAACAAAAACCCATAATTCATGAAATACAATATTTTAAATTTTGAACAGCAGATTTCAAAGCAACATCCAAATTTTTAGAAATATTATAAAACATAGACCTGTACGTGGGTGTAATAACTTCTATAGGATAACCTGGCTTATGCACTTTTATTAAACCATATGGATTGGGTAAAACAGCTAGATCAAAACTTGGCAATATATTCAAAATAATACTGGCTAATAAAAAAGAGGAAAGCAACAATTTTACTTTAGAATAAGCTGATTGAATTTGAGTTTTGGTGGTTTTTGAAAAGATTTGAACATTTAAAAAATGATTTGACATGTTATTTTAACAATTTAAACAATTTCAAATCAAATGTAATGGTAGTCAACACATGAATGTATCAATTTATATTTTCTGTGTCGGAAATCCAGGCGTAGGAAAAACACAAGCGCACAAAAAATAATTAAAGCACCGAAGAGAGCAATCAAATGTAAATTTTAAAAGTTTTAAAAAACAACAAGTAACAAGTAACCACTAACAATGTCAACTAGGTTAACAACGTAAACTAGGCTGAAAAAACAA
>JASAMX010017018.1:0-18563 GCA_030248175.1 Microlaimidae sp. YZB2_3
CATATGTCGCTCTTCGTTCAGTTACGTATTGCTTAACTTTATAAAAACATTTGAAATATCTTTGTTAATATTCAGAACTTTTAATTCTAATTTTGTTAAAAATTTACTGAGAGCAAATACTACATATGTTAGAGCCACCATAAAATACGCTAGTTTGGAATCCATACCTAATACAAGACATTTCGTTAAATGAAAGAGTGCAACGCAGTTTTACAAGAAGGTCATTTTGAATATGTGAATTGTCTTATGTGGATTATTAAAAAAAGAATCAAGTTTTTAAATTCACAAACAGTACAAGAGTGACGTAATGTTTTTGATCTCTTACTATGCTCTAAAATTTTACCATGGAAAAACAAGTATTGAACCAAGTGATTTCTTTTCAATTAATGAAAATAGTACTAGAGGGCATTCATTGAAGATAAAAGTGCAGAAAATTAGAATTAGCTTACGAAAGTTTTATTTTTGTAACAGAATAGATTTAAAATCCAACGCGTTATCAAATTAACAAGTTTTGGCCACTTCAAAGTTAAGTAGTATTTTTAATTATGGTTTATTTTAGAGCTTTTTTAATAAGCTTTTAAATCATATTCTAGAAGAACCGCGTTTATGTTTTGTTATTGTTTTGCGGTATGTTTATTTTGTATTCGTTGGCGATCGCAATCTGATCGCATTATGATTTTATAATTGTTTGTTGTAAAATTTAATTGGCTAGAATAAAACTTTGACTCTGACTTTGAACGTAGGATCGAAAATTCGTGTAAAATTATACTACAAAGTAAAACTCCCTGAAAAATTTATGAGAAATTTGAAAATAGTGTAAAAAGTTCATGTAAAAGTTCATTTTGTTTTTTTAAGTAATTGTTTTATTTCGTTTTATTACTGCTTTGGAACGAATGTTATGATAGTTCGCGTAAGACAATCGATTTTGCGCGTTTTTAAAAAATTGCAAGATTCGGAAAATTATTTTTTTGTCAAAAATTTTTTGAATTAAATTTCAAATTTTTGTCAAAAAATATTATTAAATGACCCCTATTAAATTCCCCAGTGAAAGAATATAATTGTATTTTAACCATAAATTGTATTTTGTTTCAAATTTCTCGGACGTTTTTAAATTTTTTGCGAATTTAAAAAATAGGCCATTAAAAAAAATCTAAACAATTTTCAAAGTGTCAAAAAATGTTAAAAAATTATTTTTTTCAAACAGAAAAACTCAGTTCATAAACCAGAAAATTTTTTCTTTTATTACACAAGTGATTAAGAGGTATGCGTCTATAAAATTAGAAAAAAAAGTTTTACACAATATTTTGCAAACCACCGATAAATTTTTTGCTTTAAAAATCATAAATTTAAAATATTTACTCTAAATTAACATTATTTAGATGTAAACTTAACAGAAGACACCGGCAGACTGAAGAGAACTGCAGCAGATCATGCCGTCCACCGTGTGAATATCAAAAATATCAAGTGACACCAGAATTTACGCCATTCGAAGACACGATAGAAAAAAGAAATAAAGCATAACATAATTTTATAATGCTATATCAGTTGAAACAAAACTGATAATTTAGGAGTTGGAGAAAAGTTTCACCACCTAAAATTTAAGCTCCAGTAGGCTTAAATTAAAACAGATAAATGATTCTGGTTAGAGGTTTTATTGAAGAAATAGTACCCGATGATCTGGTCAATAAAAAGACAACTTATTGTATCAAAGTTTTTAGATCAAATCAAACTTAGCAACTCGTGAATAAGTTTAATAAACATGCGTGTCATAGGAGCCATATTTCTTATCGAGGAAAATACAAATCGTTTTTTTATTATTATAATTATATATAAAAAAATTTAAATTTTATTTATACATTATAAACTAATTTATAGATCATCTCTTTCTCGTACTTAAAACAGAGAAGCCTAACCATTATGAAATGTTTACCACGGAAACCTTCGCTTGAATAAAATTCCGCTATATATAATAATAATAAAATAATAAATAAATATAAAATATAAAATATAAATATACAATAATAAAAGTGTGCGTCTAAATATATTTACTCTGGAAATTTAAAAACCCGGCCTGTCCTTTGTAAGATTTTAAATCTTATTTGTTTTTTGTTTACTTTAGAGTTTTATGTTTGAATAATTAAATAATATAATATATTTTATTTAAAAAGAAAAATTACTCTAAAATATACTAATACAAAAATACTAAACTAAAATGGGATAAAAAAGGCGGCTTCCTTTCTTGTGTTTAACATTAGCGGTAAGGAACTTATGGAGTTCCTTGGCGACGGCTGAAGTTGGTAAATTCTGAGGGAGTGGCCATAAACTTGGCTAGCGTAAACGCCGCCTCCTCTATAAAACTTCTCGCCACAACACTCTCTCTTTTTAGGGAGAAAGCAGTCTTATTTATTCCCAAAGTTGTACAAGCGCTCTTTTGGAGCCTTTAAAGTCATATCAGATAGCTATTTTCATTAATAATTAGTTACAATTGTAATTCATATGGGCGGCAATTAAGTCGCAGATTTGATGTTGTTGATGAAAAAAAAAGAAAAAAGAATAGAAAAAGAGAAGAAAAAAAAGGAAAAAAAACACAATGAGATGATGAAAACAGTAGAATTAAACTATGCATAAACTATGCTTACTATAATATTAATTCTGTTATCTGATCATTAGAAAAAAAATATCAAACAAAATAGCGTTGCTAATTTTTCATAAGATTTGTTTGTATAACAGAAGGGAATTCTTGGAATTCGGCTCTAATGCGTAAAGAAACAGGTGGAAAATAAAATATTGTATTGTGACAAAAACAGCCACATTCTTTTGTAGGACAGTTTCGATTTGTCAAAATCACAATCTTGACAGACCGCTTGATTTTTAACAGCTGAAGCTATTAAGTGTGAAATATTTTATTTTGCAAAAAGCTAAAAAAAAACACTGAAAGTTTCTTAGGTTATAAATTTTCCAAGTGTTACATTACGCATGTATAACCGAAATATAAGTTGAAATCACCAGTATAGTGTAACACCAGTGTAACACCAGTATAAAAGATATAAGCTAATATCTTTTATACTGGTGTTACACCTTGTACAGAGTACAACGCGAAAAATAATTTTCTATAAAAACAAATTAAGGCTCAAGATAGCCAAGCCAATTTAAGTGTAAATTTTTATAAACGATTTTTTTCTTTTGATTTTTTATATGAGTTTATTGACGGAAATAGTTCATTAACCCGTTCCCATAATTGTCTTTTCCTCGGTTACAACCGTGAAACGTTCGTGCGACCTATGTCATACTTCGTCATACCTACTTTTTTGCACGAGTGGTGCCCAGTGAGCAAGCAAATTGAAATGGTTAAAGCGGTAGGTTGGCAATATGCAGATTTTTGTCACGGATACAGTGTATAACGAAGGATATTTCATGTACAAAAATTTGCATATTGCTACCGTACAGCTTTAACCATTTCAATTTGCTCGCTCACTGGGCTATATTCGCGCACAAAAAACTATGTATGACGGAAGTAAAACCTAGGTCATGCGAAGAGCTTACCGCGGTAAGGTTTACGTACGACATTTGTGATACGAAAATACCACCACCGTGAGACGAAGGTTTCACTTTTGTCGTACGAAGGTCTCACTGTTGTATCGGTAAAGGCCATTACGGGAACGGGTTAAAAAACAGCCAAAAAATTATGTTACCACGAAATAAAAACTTGATAGCGTCGAAAATTGCTCTTTGCACTTATAAGCTGTTTTTAAAGTCGTTTTTGATTAATTCGTGAAAAAACAAAAGATGAAAATGCTGTGTCGCAGATTTAGTTTAAACTATTTTTGTTTTTCCTGTGTGTTTGTTGCCTGCCTCTTTACCTGCCTGAATTATAAATTTTGCTTTGACTTTGCTGTATAACGCCGCTAAAGATTAATAGGGTTGCTTATATCAATTAAGGCTTTTAAAAATTGATGTTCATTTATGACGCCATCACTAGGGCTGACATTGCTAAAAAACCTGGCCCTAAAAAAACAAAGCTTTTTAGAGTATTTTCCGAAATTTAAGCGATTTTTTAAGCGATTTATGTCAGTTTGTAAAATATATGATAGAAGATATAACGTGACAGAAAAAATTGATAGACGAACGGCCAGCCCTAAGCACGGCAGACACTTCCCTGGATTACGAGTCGAAAAACCTTTATCATGTATTTTACAAAAAATAGGCGAAGATTTGTGAAATGGAAAATTACAAACGTTTTTATGAAGCAGGCCTCGGTGTTTTTTTCACCGTATAGTAATGACGTTATAGATAAACAAAGTTTTTTAACCTTTTGAATAGCCAAGAGTATGAGCTACGCGGATATTATTTCCGTACGAATTCTAAGCTTTTTTATTAGGATATAAGATTTCAAAGTTATAGTTCTGTGGTTATTCGGGTTCATTTTTGTACAGAATTTATAGTTTTAGATTTTTTTGCATCGCCAAAATTAAAATTAATTTATGGTTATGTTTTATATTCAATAGTATTGCTATATAGGGTAATGTAGGTTTACGAAATTTAAAATTAAATATATGAACTTAAAAAAAGCCAAAAAAGGCAGTATATTGTGTTATGCTTGTTTCCGTGCAGGAAAGACAAACAGTAGCGGCAATCTGGAAACTTTAGTTAACGTAAGAACTACAATATACTAAAACTATTATGCTTTTTTAACTATGACGGAGATTCGTCCCAGAGTGATAAGGAGTAAAAATTTATTCTAAGATTGAACAGAGGATACAGAAATAAGGCAAAAGATGTTTTGTTTACTAATTTAAGTAACGTTTATATAAAATTTTCTATTTAGGTAAAAGCAAAATAAAAATAAAAAATAAATTATTAAAGCTAAACAAAATAATAATTAGTGATAAAATGTGCACATGCTATTTTTCGATCGTGAATTTTTGCCTTGTTTATTTTGTTTCAAGATGATGAGGAAATTATCACGAACAATAAGGCAAAGGGTGTTTTGTTTATTAATTAAATAATGTTTATATAAAATTTTCTATTTAGGTAAAAGCAAAATAAAAATAAAAAATAAATTATTAAAGCTAAACAAAATAATAATTAGTGATAAAATGTGTACATGCTATTTTTCGATCGTGAATTTTTGCCTTGTTTATTTTGTTTCAAGATGATGAGGAAATTATCACGAACAATAAGGGAAGGGTGTTTTGTTTACTAATTTAAGTAACGTTTATATAAAATTTTCTATTTAGGTAAAAGAAAAATAAAAATAAAAAAACAGATTATTAAAGCTAAACAAAATAATAATTAGTGATAAAATGTGTACGTGCTATTTTTCGATCGTGAATTTTTGGCATGTTTATTTTGTTTCAAGATGATGAGGAAATTATCACGAACAAAAATTTATTAATAAACATGTTATTATGTTTTAAAAAATAAGACAAAGTAGGGCTCAAAATGTGTTGGCACTTTTATGGGCATTATGGGCAAAATAAGATTTAAAAATTCAAATACTTTCTACTATAATATGTGAAATATATTACATGACAAGGTTTTTGACATAATACTGCTGAATTATCGACGTTTTTCTTGAATTCCAACGTGTGATTTGGCAGTAAATTATAAATCTAAATTATTTAAGGCGCTGTATTTTATTTTACTTGTTTTAGTAGGAATTTTATTGTTTTAATGTGTGTTTTCCATATTTTAACAAAAAAATTCAAATGAAGGATCCATGTTGATCTTTCCAAAAAAAAACATGAAAAACAATTTTTTAACTTTAAAAATTCGTTTTTAAACTTTTTAAACTGCAAAAAACCCATGCAAACATGCGCGCACGCACGCACGCACGTACGCACTCACGCACGCACGCACGCACGCACGCACGCACGCACGCACGCACGCACGCACGAACGCACGCACGCACGCACGCACCCACGCACGCACGCACACACGCACGCAACCAAGAACGCAAAGAGACAACCAACACATTGTCTATTTATATATAGGCACCTTGCACTGGAACTCGGTTTATACATGAAGTTTGCAATATACATAAGTGTCACCATAATGGATAATTACCGTATCTCCTGATTATCTTTCGTAGTATGCAGATCAACCGATCGAAATTTCGCGCGCTTTCGATCAGTTGATCTGCATACTACAAAAGATAAGTATGAGATACGTTAATTATCCATTATGGTAACGCTTATGTATATTGCATACTTCATGTATAAACCAAGTTCCAGTGCAAGGTGCCTATAGTAATCAAAAGACAGCAAATGGATTTATTGTCTATCTAATTTATAAGTCCAACGTTGTTTGTTACGGTTTGTTTAATTTAAAATTTTATAATTTTTGAACCTTATGGGTGTAATATATAAATATCTGGTGTTAAATTTAAATAAATTTGCACGCACACACGCACGCATGCACGCAACCAGGAACGCAGGGAAACAATTGAAATTCCTTAAAATTCTAATGTGAATACATGCAAACCTAACTCACACGCATTACAAGCACAAACGCTGTCAAACAAAAAAACACAATATTTACAATCAGTGTGGTTTGATTAAAAAAGCAGACTTTTAGCCTTCTCATTTAGATGTGAAGTAAAATATTACGGTAATGGTTCCGCGCGGTGGGTGATAAAGTATTGCCATACTTTATGTTTACTACAAGTTTCAGTGTTAAATGCTTATATTTTTACTATCTTTGTATTCTAGGATTGTAAAATGATAAGTCAATAGAAATATTTTACAGCAGTTTTTAACATTTTTTTATTGTGTGGACTTTGAATTTAGATTAAGTTTCCAGATTTTGAAGTAACACGCTATGAAGAAGTGAACACAATCACATTCTCTTCTGTGATTGGAAATGTCGGCGGTGTTCTGGGCGTATTTCTTGGAGCTTCTATTGTTAGCGTTATAGAGCTAATTGTTTTTCTGATTTCAACAATAAGTAAAGCTTGTGTTTTGTTTATTAATTATTTTATATACACCAATGGCCGCATGACAATCACACCCTGGGGCCTGTTTAAAAAAACTTTTAAATGCCCATTTTACAAATCTCCGCCTATTTTTTATAAAATACATGGTACAGAGGTTTTACAAATCTCCGCCTATCTTTTACAAAATACATGATAGAGATTTTTCAACTGGTAATCTAGGGAGAGTATCTCCTAAGTGAAGAAACAGTGCTCTACACTGATTCATCCATTCTTCCGTCAATATTCCCCATCCCGTATATCCATCATGTATTTTACAAAAAGTAAGAAATGATTTGTAAAATGAGAATTCAAAAACGTCTTAATTAAATATGCCCCTGCATTTTTGAGTTAAAAAAATTTGTACACGAAGCAATCAATCACAAGTAAACATTTTAAAATGATTATTTAACGATATATAAATGCATTTACATTCGGTTGCAATTTTGTAAAACTTAAGAATCTTTGTATTAAAAGAAAGGTTATGTTAGTTTATTGATTAACGGGTAATAATAAAATTTTAGGTGCAATATAATAATGAAAAATTTTATGAAATTTAATATACTGATTAAAATTTTTAGGATTAAATAAGTGGGCTATAACATTCAATAAAGCCACAAAGCGATAATATTGCATTCAATTTTTTATAAAGTACATTGTATCTCGGAAAGGGACTTTAATTTAGCCTTTTTTAAGAGTTAAATCAGAAATTAGTAGACTTGTTAAGCCAAAAACAAATCAGAAAAAAGGGCGATTTCCTTCCATTCGCATGTTAAGACGTTTGTGGTGAATTGTGGTCATTTCCTTATCCAAGGTGGACGTTTGTGGACCATAGTGAACTAGAATCTGGCATTTTGAGTTACTTACTAAATAAAAAATGTAGTCCATATAATAATGACATGCTTGTTCGGTGAACCAATTACAGAACTCAGTTGCAGTTCTTTTATAGTCGGTTAAAATGGAAACTAGAAAAATCATTCTCAGTGCGAGCTTTGAAAAACTTTGTAAGGTACAGGGTCGATAAAACCTAAAGAATTTAGAGCCAAACAATTTTCGAATTGTGTAAAGTTAAGTATTTTTATTTTAGCTTCGCTTAGCTTAGCTTAGCTTGATTTTAAGGTTTTTTCTTAGGCTCGCTTAGGCTTGAGTATTGTACTCACCATAATTTCAACTGGGGTATCGTAATTGATTTTAAAGTTGCTCCCCTTCAATTTTTTTAAGCTCAAAATTCCTTAAATCTTTTAAAATCACCAGTTATTAAATTATAGTTGTTTTTATTACACGTATAAAATTACAAAATGTCTATTTAAAAAGGGTTATTTAAAAAAAGATTGCTCTGAGCATGATTTTTACTGTTTCACTGAAAGTTTTAGCATGTTTAACTGAATAAAAAAATCATTATTATATGGTGTACTTTTTTATTTAGCACACAACTGCACATGCCAGATGCTATTGCACTATAGTCCATAAAGGTTTACTTCAGACAAATTCACTCATCTTTTCTGTTTTAACATACACCTTTTAATATATATGTAATATAGTATAGTATGATATGTAATATAATATTAAATAATTTAGAGATGTGGATTATTGAATTAAGAAAGAAAGCGGAAATCAGCCAGAACTTAACCAATTTTTAATTGCAGCAGATACTCACAGCTGGGGATTACATTTGTATCATACTGAAAAGGAATATGCTATAATAAATACCTTCATCATAGGTATGGTGCAGCCAAATATTATGCTTAAGATGCCGCATATGATCTAATCTAAGGGCCTTTTTTTGCGCCCTGTAGGATCTAAAGATAACAACTTGCGCGCGTTGTCATCTTTAGATTCTAGTGGCAGAATCTAGCGCCTCAAATCCTTCAAAGCTCGAAAGCTCCACGGCTTCGTCCCTTAAATCAGTATGATCTAAGTTTCTTTAACTTTAAAAATGTTTTAGAATTTTTTCAATTATAGGTTTACAAATATTTTTAAGGGTTTCATTAAATTTACAAATAAAATTCATAAAACCAAATAATACTGAAATATTATAATAATACAATAAAAAACTAAAATGAAAAAAAATAAAACATAAAAAACTCCAGTAAAACAGTTGTTCTAGTTATAGGTCGATTATTTCACGGTGTAGATTTTTCATCTCGTAAAAAATTTGTGGGACCTGTGGAATAATCTGCAGTTTGGGAATAATCTACATGATAATTTTTCTAATTAATACTGATAATTACTCTACTAATTAATCCCAAATTTGCAAACAAAAAACTGCAAACGTAAAATTTTTTAATGAATTTTTTTACATAAAGTTGTTATATTCTACAAACTTTTTGTTGCATCCGACGTATAAACTATAGTTATGGACGGAACTGCGGAACCCCTGGAACACCGGAACCGGAATTGAGATTTTCAAAAAATCCGGTACAGGAACCGGAAACGGAATTCCAAATTTTGCCCGTAAAATCTAGGAACCCGAACCGGAACTGCCCATCACTAATAAATTATGCTACACGTTAAAACGTGAAATATTTCAAATAATTTAAAATATGCGACAGTACTATGTAGAAGGATTTCATTTATAAATTTTGCACTTACAATTTTTCATTTTTACACGATAAAAGCTCTACACGTGTATTGCTTGACATGTAATTAGAACAATTGTTCAACACATACTCGGACATTTTCTACTTAATCCATTTTTGCTTTGGCAAACACCCAGACAGCCAGCACCCAGTGTTTAAATTAAAAATGTGACCTTTAAACTAAATTAGCGTGAAAAAATAAATCCGGCTGTATTCGAATAGAACTCTCTTAAAAAACATTTTATTGTGCTTTCAATTTTTTAGGAAATATTTAGAAATACAGTTGACTTTTAAAAAAAATCAAGCGGCGTTTTTTTTAGCTTAAAAAAGTTTTGCTTTTTGAGGCGGAGGTTTTTTATTGTATCGCCTCTTGAGATGGCGTCATTGATGAACTTTACTTTTTGATAGTGTTTTAACTGATATACAAAAGTCTGAACTACACACCCATTATTAATTCGTTGTGTTTTGTGAAATAATATATTTTGTAAGAATTGTGTTTTTTCTCGTCAGTCACAATTTTTTGAACGGTCTTTAGATTTTTTATTTGTTTTTTTGATGTTTTTAAAATATTCAGGTCGATCATAAACATTTGTGCCAATCCTGTTAAACCTTTCTGAATTTAAATTTACATTATAAATGGGATATTCAATAACACGTGCAGGATATCAAATTTAATTGCTCCAAGGAAAGAAAATGAACCCGATTATAAAAAATGTAATAAAAAATATTGTTAAAAATAGATAAATAAATAAGGGAAGAGCGCTCTTTCCCTTATATTAAATGGGGTAAGCCACTGCGCGGTTAACCGTTGTTGATGGCGTATGCTGAAAAACAAATTCGCAAATAGCTCTTCGGCAATGAAAACTATATAAATTTTTGATAACCATACAATGCCTCATATTTTTCTGATATTAAAAACTTTAAAAAAAAATTTTCTAAACATATTCAGCTTTTATGTTAATTAGCTTAATTTGCTTATATTTAGACTTTGGCGTTTTTTCTATTTTTATTTTTGGGGTCCCCCAAAAATTTTTTGCTGTGGTTATATTCGGAGTAGTTTTTTTAACATAAATGCTAAATTGGCTGTACACCTGAATTTCATTTGGATATTTACTCTAGTATCCGCAGTTAAGTCTGTGCTCATGTGAAACGTTCAATTTTTTTCTGTTTCGTATTGAATATTAGGGCACTTGTGTCCCACCGATTTAACTCAATCAATTACATATTCAGTAACTTCCCAACGTTATAAACAATTTCTTAAGGTTATTGTTTTTTGGTTTTGGCTATAATTAGTGACCTTTTCATAAAAAACCGCTAATACTTATAGGAAAGAGCAAACAAATCTCTTAACCGCTCAGTAATACCCAAACGGCAACAATAACAATTATTCTTTCAAATTGTATAAAAATTTTCTAAGGCGAAGGACGGCCGCAACGCAATAAAGTTCAACGCGCCGTTTTTAAAATATTACAAAGCAGTAATAAGTTATTAAACATGTTTTCGTCGCTTTTTTCCTACTTAAAATTATTTTAATTTAAATAAACACATAATAATTATAAAAAAGCTGTAAACCTTGAGTGCTCCTATAAAATAGTTAGTTAAATTTAATTGAAGTTTGTATATCTACTGAAAGCCTGAAATTTAAATTTTTAACGCACTATAAACACTCAATTTTGATTTTTCGTCTTCTTTCTCTAAATTTATATAAGGTCAGCCATGTAACGTCTGGAAATATGGGATAGTGTTGTGATAGTTAGCTAAAAATCAAAGTAGGTAGTTAACTACTTTTAAAATTATAAGTAGGTAGTTAAGTAGTTAAATAAAATTAGAAGTAGGTAGTAAGTAGGTAGTTAACTACTTAAAATTTTTTAACTAGGTAGTTAAGTAGTAAGCAGTTAAGTAGGTAGTTAAGTAGGTAATTTTTTAACTAAATATATACTTATATTAAAATCTTTTTTATTTTTTATTTTCATTTATTTTTGTATTAAAAATTCGAATTCTTAATGTAAGAAATACTTTGTCACATTTAATAATTAAATATTTCCATATTTTATTGGTTTTTTGCTAGTTATTTATGTTTAAAAATACTTTTAAGACTGCTAAATAGTTGAGATATAATATAGTTAAAATTCAGGAAGTTTTTTACAAGAAAATAATAATTTATTGTAGAGTTCACTTAAAAACAATAAACTTAATAACTCACTTGGGGTGGATTTAAAAAAATAGACGATATATTAACATTGTTTGTCGCATTTATCATCTTGTTAAATAACGGAAGCGGGAGAGTGCAAATTGTGTTTAAAGGTGTGGTGCAAAGTCGAACTTTTTGACTTTGATTTTGATGTTTTTTGTGAAAACCTTACCCCTGCCCCTAATAGCCGACAAAGATTTTTTTACCAAAATATCTCCAGTGGTTTAGAAGTTATGAACCCCCCCCCCCCCCTTCCCCCAAAAAATGGTGTTTTTTGACAATTCTGTACGTGAAAGCTTGCTCAATGGGTATAGTGATTTAAGTTACAAATTATGCATTCAAAAAAGCGTCTATCTACTTTCTACTTTAATTTGATTCCTTGATCGTTAAGATTGGTGCAGTATTTGTCAAGATATTGCGTTTCCCGTACAAAACATCCGGGATTTTTTTGCTACAAATACGAAGTGACCGCAAAAATGATGGGCAAACTTCATCGAATTGCTGCCGTCGTTTGGTTTTTTTAGCAAAATAGTCGCGGGTTTTTTGTACCAGAAATGCAATATCTTGACAAATACTGCACCATTCTTAACGATCAAGATATCAAATTAAAGTAGAAAATAGCCGCTTTTTTGAGTGCATAATTTGTAACTTATACCTATTGAGCAATCTTTATGTACAGAATTGTCAAAAAACGCCATTTTTGTGGGGTCATAACTTCTGAACCACTGGAGATATTTTGTTAAAAAAATTTTTGTGAGCTATTAGAGACAGGAAAGGAGTTTAAGAAACCGAAGACAAAAAGTTTAACTCTGCAGTTCACCTTTAATAAAAACAAAAGTTTATGACTGACCCCTAGTTCACTATTGATTTTATAACAAAATTATGATTGCTTTTAAAAACTTCATGGGTGGCGCGGGAGCGCCAACCATTATTAGAGAACGTGGGTAAATTTTGAAATTCAGAACCTTCTTCTTCTTCTTCTTATTATTATTATTATTCCAACGCTCCATCCTTTAAAGCGATATTCCTCATTCGTTACTGAATGATCAAAAATAAACATGGGCTCATTAGAAAGAAGAAGGAATTACGCAACTTTCTTAAGAAGCACTTTTTTTATTTAGGTCCTTGTTATCGATTTATTGATCAAAACAAAAAACTTGAAAAATAGACAAATAAAAACCCCCAACCGCACAATAACAGCCTTTTGGCAACAATAAGGATTATACAGAGCCGACAACCAACATCCCCTCATAGAAACCGCACAAAAAAGCAGACCGGTTCAGCGCCATCTGCTTCAACCGCGCGGAAAACGGCGAAAACAACAGAGTAATTTTTTTAATTCTTGCATTACTGATGACAAAATTAATTCAAGTTTTATTTATTAAAAAATAATAATAAGCGGCGGTGGCGCGGGAGCGCCACGCGCCGGTAGATAATCATCGGTGGTGCGGGGGTGTCACACTGCAATTTAACCCACCGCACCGCGCCAACTCTACTTAACTATAATTAAACAACGTGAGTAAATTTCGTAATTTAAATTCATCATCTTCTTATTATTATTTTTTATTTAAAAAAGTATATCTCGGCAACGGAATGATTATAAACATATTTCATTGCGCAGCTAAAACTAGTTTATTAGGCTATTTTTTAATTTAATTCAAAAAAAGTGGTGGACTAGCCTTGAAAAATGCTCTAAGAATAGAGCAGGATCTAATCACACAGCACTGTTGCATTTTTTTTAGTTTGATAAAATGTCAATTGTAAAAATTATACTCACAGCAATCCTTGACAAGCGCGAAATCGCCACTTTTTCAAATTTATAGTTGTTTCTTACACATACAAATATAACCTTCAAATTGAAAAAGTGGCGATTTCGCGCTTGTCAAAGATTGCTGTGAGTATAATTTTTTCAATTGACATTTTATCAAACTAAAAAAAATGCAACAGTGCTGTGTGATTAGATCTATGTATAAACAAATAATTATCATATGGTAGAAATTTTGATTTAGTGAGCAGCTGCCCAAACCAAATGCAAATTTTTTATAGTCTACATAATGTCCATCTCAGACTAGTCCACATCTTTTCTGTCTAAACATACGCCCGGGGAAAAATCGCCCTTTTTTCCTGCTCTATTCTTAGAGCATTTTTCACGGCTAGTCTTTAACTTAAACATTTTTTAACCGTACATTGGATTCACAATAAATATGATCAATCCATTTCAAAAAAATATATATAATTTTTTCGCTTTTTTCTATTTAAAAATTTCAATAAAAATGATCATATTTTACACTAGATTAAATAGAAACCAACAGATTTTTGTTCTATTTTAACTAAAAGAAGTAATCAAAGATAGTCTAATTATGATTTATTTCAACCATCTATTTTTACTAACTACTTTCTGCCTACTTCGCTAACTACTTTCTGCCTACTTTGTAACTACTTTGTTAACTACTTGTATTAACTACTTTATTTTCTGAAACTAGGTAGTTAAGTAGGTAGTTAACTACTTTTAAAAAAGAAAGTAGGTAGTTAAGTAGTTAGCCAAAATCATGGTAGTTAAGTAGTTAAGTAGTTAACTACTTAAGTAGTTATCACAACACTAATAGGGATCAAATTAAGGAAGTTTTTTAAAGAAGAAATGCGAAAAAATTACTCGTTTTTAGTTTTTTCTTTGGATAAAATATAGACAATACATGACTAAAAGCCTCAGTACTCCAACCTTTCACGTTTTTTGTTACATAATCACTCACTGAATTTACTTTTACAACTCACATAAAGCGTCGTATTTTTGTAACATCAACAAAACGAGAATTGTTACAGAGACAAAAATCTTGTACAATATACTTTAAAAAATATATTTAATTTTTGAATATTGAAATCTTGTATTGATACTGTTAGGTTAAAAAAATTTCTGTAAATTTTTTGTTGTTTGCTCAATTTTTGAAAAATGACATTTAAACCAATGTTTTAAAAGATTTAAAAAACGGAAGTTCTAGCAAAAAACCAAACAAACTTTCGAAAAAAGCCTTATATTAAATGGAATAGTATAAAGCTATCATACATAAGTCTCAAAACTTAATGCCAGAAAAGACTGAAACAAGTCTTTTTAAAACAAGCAAATTAATAATAAATCATGGGTGGCGCGGGAGCGCCCGGGCGCCCCGGGCGCCGCGCCCGACGGAATTACCCCCCCCCCCCCCCCCCCGCCCCCCCCCCCCCCTTTTTTTATTTTTAATTAACATATTTCACCCTAGCACTTGCAAAGCTTTTAAATGGCTTATTGCGGCTTGTGCAAGAAAAAAATCGCTAAAAAAGACTTCAACAAATTATTACCTTGTGCAACATGTAAAAACCCGTTTCATGTCGCTTGTACGGGGCTTGCTGAAGAGGTTTTGGCCAATTTACCTTACCCAATTCCTTGTCGTTATTGCGTGGAGAGCCTCGATTCGTTAAAGAAAGAAATCGTCCAGTTCAAAGCAGATATGGCCGATCTAAAAACGCGGGGTGCGGTTCGTAAGGTGGAATCCGATCTTAGCAGTGACAGCGAGGGCCAGTCAGTCTCAGAGGGCGAGGAGGACTTCATTCCAGTTCGCAGTCGTCGTCGTCGGCGCCACCCAAGCGCGTTTCTGGCTCTTTCACATCACCCGAAGGCTTGAAAGATATCATCAGGCCTATCATCCAAGAAGAGCTGGAACGGGAAAGAAGCAAAAAGTTCATCGTCGTGAAGGGCCTAGCTGAGTTGTCTGACATTCCAGACAGTCAGCAGGCTTCCGACCTCGTTATGGCCTGTTTTAAAGGTTCCGGTGACCAACCACCGGTCCTTCAAGAAGTCTTTCGCCTTGGAAAAGAATCGACGGGGCATCCTTGGCTCCTCAAATTAAGATTTAACAGATCATCAGAAGTTTTACTTGTTCTCAACAAGTTCAAAGTTCTTAAGACAAATGTTCGATTTTCTAGTGTGTATTTGCGTCCAATTGCACTTTTTTCGATTAGATTTTTTTTCGATTTTTCAAAATTAGATATATCAAAAAAATTTTTTTACAAATCGCATTTTATCTTTGTGGAACAATCTAAGAAGAGCTGGAACGGGAAAGAAGCAAAAAGTTCATCGTCGTGAAGGGCCTAGCTGAGTTGTCTGACATTCCAGACAGTCAGCAGGCTTCCGACCTTCTTATGGCCTGTTTTAAAGGTTCCGGTGACCAACCACCGGTCCTTCAAGAAGTCTTTCGCCTTGAAAAAAAATCGACGGGGCATCCTTGGCTCCTCAAATTAAGATTTAACAGATCATCAGAAGTTTTACTTGTTCTCAACAAGTTCAAAGTTCTTAAGACAAATGTTCAATTTTCTAGTGTGTATTTGCGTCCAATTGCACTTTTTCGATTAGATTTTTTTCGATTTATATATCAAAAAAATTTTTTTACAAATTGCATTTTATCTTTGTGGAACAATCTTCTTTGTGGAACAACGTGATGTTGTTTTTTCAAAATCATTAAGCATTTTTTGTCGAAAGCTTTTAACTTTAAGCTTCTAACAAAAATTTTTGCAAATAAATTAGTTTTTCTGTTTGTGTTTACAGATTTCTTGTGTCTAGTTTTTCTAGCACATAAATTAAATGTTTCTGCTTATCTCTACAGTTCAGTCGACGTTCACAATGTATTTTTAATATTCGATTTTTTTTGTGATAATTCTTTGATGTTCTGTTGTCATGTAAGTATATTACTTTTTCGTGACTTTTGCAACATAAATTCTTTTATCTTAAATTTGCAAGATTTTTCAGACTTTGATCCAAATATTTGGTTTTAAATAGACGTTAATAATATTAATATTATCTTTGTACCGTTGCATTGACGTGTGACTCAATTAACACCGTCGTATTAATAGAATTTAACGCATGCAAAAATTTATCCACGCCGTTGGTGTTTTTTTGAAGGTTTAAAAAAATTTATTATTAATTTGCTTGTTTTAAAGAGACTTGTTTCAGTTTTTTTTGGCATTAAGTTTTTAGACTTATTGTAGCTTTATACTATTTCATTTAATATAAGGTTTTTTTTCGAAACTTTGTTTCGTCTTTTGCTAGAATTTAAATATTAAGTTTAATTAAAAAGTCCTAACGCGAGACAAAGCACGCCTACACATAGCAAAACAAAACAAATCGGTAATTACCATTATGCTCATTATTGCGTGAGGATTATGATGCACGCGATTACTTGGTATTTATAAATGTTGCTAAAAATTTTTGAGCATCAGTAGGTAATTTAGAGACCAACCGCTTTTAAATATCTCAAGAATTTTCTAAAACGAATTTTGTTTCTGTCAAAATTATGTTTATTTTTCTAGCCTTTGTTGTGCTCCTAACAGTTCCAGTTGCCTCCAAGCCTTTGGAACAGTCGCTACTCTACTCCATTGATCAGTTAATCAAAGCTTGTCACAATGAAGTTTTATTGGAAGTCGCATCGCGCATAATCACCCAAGCTCCAAAAGACAAGGATCCGCCAATGGCAGCTTTTGAAATAATTTTGTTCTGCAAACTTTTCAACAGCCAGTAATGTTTAAAAAAAACAAAATCCATATTTTTGGAGTAATCTTCGAAACTCGAGACCATCGCTTAATTTATTAAGCAAAAAAATCATAAGAAAATAACCGTAAAAAGTTTTTATTGCTAAATCTAGATACTGGGCGCCGTTTCATAAAAGCTACAAACAATCGATTTTTTATTTGTAAATATTTATAAAGAAATAAAAATCTTTGTTAAAGTACAAGAAATTATTTAAGAATTTCAGCTTATAATTTAGCATAAGGATTCAAAAACGTCTAGCTTTTTAAAAAAACATTTATTAATAAAAGAATAAGAATTAACAAAGAAATCAAATGTTTTTCAATTTTATGAAACAATTTTTTGTTGTTCTGACGCTGTAACTTTGTTTGTTACAAAAAGAATTCGATTTCTAAAAAGAAATTGATAAAATTAAATATCATAATCTGGGCCCGTATGCTGAAGGTTTAATCCGACTTAAAGTTAATCTGAGATTAGCGATTGTCGAAACACAGTAAACATACCAACAGTATTGATTGGATAATCTAGGTTAACGGATTTAACCTGAGATTAGGGTTAATCTCAGATTAAATCGTCACTAACTCGAAATTAAATTCTTAATTTATGAAAATTTTTAAACCACTTCCGGAGGTGGATTAAAAATTTGCGGTTTTTTCCCGCTAATATCGGTTTAGTGACGATATAATCTGAGACTAAGTCTATTAACTCCGTTAACCTAGATTATTCAATCAATACTGTTGGTATGTTCACTGTGTGTCGACAATCGCTTATCTCAGATTAACTTTAAGTCGGATTAAAGCTTTAGCATACCACCCCTGGATTTTTAATTGACAAAAGTCACGTAAGAAAGAATTTGCATACGGTTTGGTTAAAAAGTGGGTTTCCATCTGTCTAACTACCTTAGTTTTTTTTGTTTGGAAAACTGCGCAAAAACTGCTAAACGTACATTTATTAAAATAAACATCATACCAAAAAACGAATTAGCTGCGTGCCAGCAAGGTTTATGCAAATTATTTCTTAAATGACTTTGGTCGATTGGTCGATTATTATTGCTCTATTAATATGCATTTTAATGGTTTTGTAACAAGCTTAGTAAAAGATATAAAATTTCAGTATTTCTGACAAACGCTAAAAAGATTAGAATAATTTTTCCAAATTAATTACGCCGACAAAAGTGAAAGTTTAGTTAAATACAAAAGAAAAAAATAAATATTAATTTTAAATTCTAAACTTACTCAAAACACGCTTGTTTTTGTAAAAATATATTGT
>JASAMX010017022.1:0-19316 GCA_030248175.1 Microlaimidae sp. YZB2_3
GATTTTGATAAATTTATTTTTTTCAATTCAGCAAAAATACTTTATAAGAGATAAAAAACCATTAATTATATTTTTATTAGTTTTTTTTTCAGTAAACGACATTATTCATTAAAGTTTGGACCCTTTTTTATTATCAATAGCAAATACTTTTCCTTATTAAAAACCATTGAAATTGCGGTGACTAAAAAATAGCATCAACCCCATTTGGAACTAAATGAAAAAGAAACAATATGTATACTTATATCATATCACTCTCTTAGGGATCTCTGGAGTGTATCCAGTAAAGTATCAACCCACTCCTCCATTTCAACCGTCACAGTCACAGTACGGTCTGCGTGAATGCAATGACGGTTCAATTCCACTGTCATTACCCCAAAACTGCTCTATCATTTCCTCAAATTCTGTAATTGCTGAAATTCAGCAATGCCCTAATGGTTATTATTGTAATGCTTTTTCTGTATGCTGCCAGCTTGAAAGAGTAACTCGTAAGTTGTCTGCATTACCTTATCTGTCTATTTCTATTCTTTTTTGTTTTCAAAATATTTTGCATTTTTTTCATAATCAATGAAAACCAGCATGTTAGTATTTAAACTAAAGCCTTTTTGCAATTTAATATACATATATATGTACAAGCACTATCGTTTTTGTTTTGCTAGGATCTTGCCCTGAAGGAATCGCACCATTAAATAATCCTGAGATTTGTGGACCAATTTATCAGATGTGTCCTTCTGGTTACTATTGTACAAAACAGTCTGTCTGCTGTCGAAATAGTCAAGTTCCGAGTGTGTTTCTTTGTGTTTTTTTTTTCTCACCAAATTTATTTTATTTTATTGCATTCTTTTTTTTCATTTCACTTTTTAAGTTTTTCTTCAGCCTGCTTTAGGAATTTGCCCAGATGGAAACCATCCATTAACGGAACCTTTAATATGTACATTTGATTCACAATGTCCCCAAGAATATTTCTGTTCTGGAATGTCTGCATGTTGTCCTAAACAAAAAACTGGTAAGTTATCTGTGCCCTTTTTTATTTTCCTTGGTTACACAAAGGAACAATAAGCAGTTAAAACAAAAATATTCAATTTCCATTTTTTTTTATTTTTGCTTGATTAAATCCTAAATATTTTGTTTTATAATTTTGTAATTTTGAATTTTAGTTTTGTACTAAAACAATAATATCATATAAAACATTTGAAACTGTGGTATTTGTTTTTAAACGAATTGCAGAAGTTTCCTTTTATTTTATAGGCTAACAAAAATTAAGAAAGTAAATTTCAAAATAATCTTTGTTGAATTAAATTAAACGAAAATGAGAAATAATAAAATAATCAATCAATTTAGATAAAAAATTCCTACGTTTAGATTCTTTCTCTTTAAGATTAAAAAAAATCCGGTACAAAACAAACAATGCTTATCAGTTTTATTTGCATAATTATAGTAAAATTTTAGTATCAAAAACCTAAAAAAAAATTTATTTATTTGTTTCAATTATATCTGGCTGACTTGAAATTGTAAGGGAATTATAAAAGACCAATTAAAATTGTGTGATTATGATGTTTATAAAAAACAAATTGCATTGCAAATTTTTTATAAGACCCTACAAAATGTACAAAATTAATCAACCTTAGTGTAAATTAACTAAAAAAATGACATTTTTGTTTTGAAATGGTAAATTTGTTAAAAATGCCTTAGAATAAGACATATAAATTAAGAAAATAAAATATTAAAATTTATTATGAAACCTTTCACTAAAAATTTTTTAATTCATTAAGTGTTAAATAGTTAAAACTTCTATAGGATTTTTATCAACATTGATAGTTATTTTTTTCAAAATACAATGGTCATTAAATTTTCACGCAACGTGATACACAAATTATTATCTGTGTACTCTCATTTTATAACAATTATTTATACATATTTTATTATTTTATTAAAACATGTATTTATAATTCTGCTTGAATCAACTTTTTTTACATATACGAATCGTAGTTTTACCAAAAATATATAATATAACGAAAAATGTGCAACTCCTATATAAAAAAGTACGGAAAAGGTGGCCTTTATAATGAGCCTCTCCATTTAAATGACACTCTCCATAATAATGGCAAAGTAGCCATTTTAATGCGGGAATATATGCTGTTTGCCTACGTTATTCAGCACAAATGTGCGCGGATCAATAAAAACATTTTATTTCATTTGCGGGATGCGTGCGCATTTAGTGTAAAGTGACGTAGGCCAACGGCATATTCCTTTGAATTAAAAGGCCATTATTATGGAGGGAGGGTGCCATTTAAATGGAGAGGCTCATTATAAAGGCCACCTTTTTCGTACTTTTTTATATAGGAGTTGCTCATTTTTCGTTATATTATATATTTTTGGTAAAACTACGATTCGTATATGTAAAAAAAGTTGATTCAAGCAGAATTATAAATACATGTTTTAATAAAATAATAAAATATTTTTGGTTTTACTGCCTAAAATTCCCTTTGTTGTTACCTATAAGTTTATTTTAACTATCCGAATACACAGGAACCTGTCCTGACACAACACCTGCACTCCTAAGCCCAGCTAGCTGCTCTACCACAGTCTCTGATTGTCCAGAAAATTATTACTGCTATGGCGGTGCAAATATTTGCTGTAGAATTTCGGCCAGTAAACTTTTTTTATTTTTTTATTTTTACTTTCATATTATTTGTTTTCTTATTTTTTTATTTCTTTCTTACAATGGAAAATGAGAACTTCTTAAAGCTTTTTAATTTGTTTAAACTTATGTTTAATAAATGTTTAATAAAAATTACACTTATGTTTTTTTGGAATTAAAAAATTAAAGTAACTTCAAAAATTTCTCAGTTGCAAAATTTTCCAACTCTAAAACCTGTGTCTGCAATGAAATTATAAAAAAGTAAAAAAGTTGTTTTAATAAAGTCATTTAAAAATCTTTGCCTTGTTTTCTTTTTACACTTGACATATTTTAAAATGCTTTCTCATTCTGTTTTTCTTATTCTTCTTTTCAAAGGAACCTGCCCTGATGGCAGTTTAGCTGAGGATAGCCCTGTACGAGCAACACCGTTCAGTAATGCCAAATGTTCTCCTGGGTATATTTTTACAGAAAATGGTTTATGTTGTGCTGGTGGAAGTTTAGCAGGTAAATTTTTTGGATGTTATATTTTTTAAAAAATGTGAAATGCACTTGTTCTGGCGTCCTAACCCCTCTTTTTATGACTTCATTACAATAAAGGGTTGTTATTAATTTTTAAAACTGCAATATAAAACGGTACACCACTTAATTGGTATACAATCTCTTTTGACTTAACAAAAAGTAAAAACAAACATATATTAGAGGTAACAACAGGGCATTCAAGAATTCCTTTTCTTTAAAACTCCAAAACATTCCGCATTAAAAAATGCACTAATAAATTGCGCAATAAATTCTTCAAAAATTTCATAAGCTAACGAGGAAGACCTTGTTCTAATAGCTTTATTAAACCCAAATATAAGTTTTATAAATTTTGTCTTTTTGGTGGCCAGGATTTCTTAATTGTATTTCCCACACCAATGGTGCTAATATTTCTAATAAACAAAGTTCATATTTTTTTTAACTGACAACAAAAAACACACTAATGGAATTTTTGTATAATGCTGATTTTAATGGAACAAAATTTTAAAGTTAAGCTTTTCGCTGCTTTTTCTTTCACTAATAACAATTTCTTTCAAATAATAAATGAATGCTTTACATATTTTAGAAAATAGTTATGGTAAGCAAATACTTGCTGTTAATTGACTAAAAATTACTTATTGGCATGATTTTAAAGCAAATGCTTGTCTTTTGTTTATTTTGTGACCAAATTTTTATACATGTTATTTTGATTGTACAATTTTTAAGAAACTAACAACGTTTTTTCTTTATTTTTTATTAGCAGAAACTGTATATCCTCAAATTTCTGCAACGCCAATATATCTTCAATTTTTTTTATTAATAATTTTTTAATTTACTTACAAGGAGAAATAATAGGTCTATGCCCCAACGGTCAGCTTCCAGCATCTGGTTGTTCAACTGGTGGACAATGTGGTATTGGCTACCAGTGCATTTCTCCAGAAAATATCTGCTGTGTTGGACAGGGAGTCATAAATCCAAATATTTTACCAACCGGTCAAAGTAACAAAAACTAGACAGCGCATTTTGCTCAGTTTTTAATTTTATTAATGATGTGTGTATGATATAATTTTTAACTACACTTTTTTATTTTGGAAAACGACCTTTTTTACATAAGATACCTGAAGTGTAAAAAATAGCAATTATATAATAAAAAATACATGTCAATGACAGCGTTTAAATCAAAATCACCTGACTGATTTTTTTGTTCTTTGGTTATTTTCAATATTGCTTAATATATTTAACTCTTGTTTGTACATATAGCCTGTCCAAACGGGGAAAATGCGGTTGGAGCGTGTGTTAATGGGCTATGCGGGGTTGGATTTTCATGCGTTACACCAACAAACATATGTTGCCGTACACAAACTGCTCCCATTCCTCCAAATAACAGTAAGTTGTGCAAAAAAATAACAATCAATCAGTCATGAATTATACTTACGAATGTTTCAATCAAACAAAAACAAAATAAGGTTTTTAAAACTAAATATTATATGCCTGTCGACTTTGTGCTCCTTCCTAAAACTTTTGGAAGTAGTAACCTAGTTTCTGTACGTGTTGGATGTTTCCCCCCAATTTCGCCCCCAGTTTGCCCCCAGTTTTGCCCCCAGTTTTAAAATTGATAAAACACCTTTTAAAATGATTTATTTCTTTAAAGTTGTGTACCAAAAAAACTACAAAAACTATCTGTAGTATTTTCTTCTATTTTTTAATACTAATCAAATGATTTTTAAAAAAGGTTATTTTTCTTGCGTAAAATATGATTTATTTCCGCGTAGGTGACGGTAAAGGATCTCCATTTGTACACCGGCGTCCATTCGGTGCTCACTAGAACCCCTGTTTGTATAAATATTTATAAAGCGTGAAAAAACAGAAGAGAAGGGCCAAAACGGTTTACGTTCTTTCACTAGGCAAAATTTCATTAGATTAAACTATAGTTGTGGACACATTGAGCATGTGCAGTAACGGGATAAATTATGGGTTTCCATTCACTGTATTATTAACAAAACTCGGTAAAGGTGGGGTTTTTCATCCCTCTGATTTTAAATATGAACTCTATTTTTTTATTTGCCCTTTTGAAAACTCTAAATGGGGGCGACCCCCAATCTTTTTTTTTTGGGAGGGGGGAGGTATATTCCCAATATTCCAGTAAACTTTTGTTTTACGCCTAATCAACTTAAAAAATGGCCAGTATGGTTTTTTTTCATGTTTTCTGAGCCCCAATTACAACCATAAATTTTTTTTTTTGATTTTACATTCAGAAACCTCAAAAGGGGGTCTACCCTATTTGGGGGCGGAGCACCGCGCTCTCACAATAGGCCCCATTTTAATCCCATCCACCCCACACATAGGGATTTTCTGGGGTGATGATTTTAAATATTAATTTCTGTTGTTGTTTTTATATTTGAGAACCTTAAAACGGGGGGTTACTCTATTGGGGGGGGAGCACTGCACTCTCACAATAGCCCCACATAAATCTCATCCACCCCAAACATAAAATTAAATTCGACAGAGAGCTCTGAAGCTCCAGGCGTTGCTCCAAAGCTCAAAAAAAAACCAGAAAAATGGCAAATATTCAAGTTTAATTAAACATAAATAAACTCACCAGTGGATATACGAGGCAAACCCGTCTTATCCACCGCATAATAAGTCAGAGCTCCACCAACAATGTGGTGGGCTCGGTTTATTGCAACCTTTAAAAGGTTGTGAATAAACCGAAACAATAGACGCGAACTAAAACTATGTACTAAAAACAAAACATTAACTTTCTAAGTGAAAAATGAAAGCCGCGCTCCTGTCCTTCGCCAGTAGGTTTTGGCCCTCGCCGTGAAAGAACTTAAACCATTATTTACAAATGCACACAACAAAAACAAAAACAACCAATACAAATGCAAACGCAACCATTCATGAGCCTAATTTAACCCATTCCCTTAATTGCCTTTTCCTCGGCTACAACCGTGAAACGTTCGTGCGACCTATGTCATACTTCCGTCATAGCTAATTTTTGGCGCGAGTAGTGCCCAGTGAGCGAGCAAATTGAAATGGTTAAAGCGGTATGGTGGCAATATGCGGATATTTGTCACGGATACAATGTATTACATAGGATATTTTATTTTGTAAAAATTTGCATATTGCTACCGTACAGCTTTAACCATTTCAATTTGCTTGCTCACTGGGCACTATTCGCGCACAAAAATTATGTATGACGGAAGTAAAACCTAGGTCATGCGAAGAGCTTATGACGGTAAGGTTTACGTAAGACATTTGTCATACGAAAATACCACCACCGTGAGACAAAGATTTCACCTTTGTCGTAGGAAGGTCTCACGGTTGTATCGGTGGTAAAAGGCCATTAGGGGAACGGCTTAACCTCTTCCTGAAAAATGTTAAAGCTTAGAACTTCAAATCATATTATCTAACAATAATTGGAAATAAAATGGATTTTATAAAAATTAAGTTTCAACAGACGCGCTTCACTAATAAGATGCTTAATGTTTAGCATGGAACATTTGAAAAAAATTTTTAAAATTTTGAAAAAACGTAGCCTACAAAAAATTAAAAAAATAATTTATGACATTACTGTTTAATTATGCAATAAATTAATTAAGCAATTGAATGAGGAGCTATCTGAAGCTCCGGGGCTCTTGAAAGCGGAGCTTCGCTCTGTTTTGGAACATCACTGATGTAAACTACTAATTTCCTTACCTTCCAATGTTACCCTAAAAAATTATTCGACTATAAAGCGAAGAGAGTTTGGAGCTCCGAAGCTCTGCCCCTTAAATACGCGATTTAAAGCTTATTTAAGCTTGAAGTATATTTTTAATTACTGTCTTTGTATTTTTAGGATTATTTTATTGTTAAAATAAGTTTTAGAAAAATTTTTGTTTACAAAAAAATAAAAATAATCCATGACATTACGTTTTATATATTCATAAAATTAAATTCGACAGAGCTCTGGAGCTCCAGCCGTTGCTCCAAAGCTCAGAAAAAAACCATTAAACTGCGAATTTTCAAGTTTAATTAAACATAAATGAACTCACCAGTGAATATTAGGGAACAACCCGTCTTATCCACCACAAAATCAGTGAGAGCTCCACCAGCAATGTGGTGGGCTCGGTTTATTCCAACTTTTAAAGGGTTGGGGATAAACCGAACCAGTTGTCGCGAACTAGAACGATGTACTAAAAATGAAACATTAACTTTCTGAGTGAAAAATTAAAGCCGCGCTCCTGTCATTTTGAGGTAGGTTTTGGCCCTCGCCGTGAAAGAACTTAAACCATTATTTACAAATGCACACAACAAAAACGAAAACAACCAATACAAATACAAACGCAACCATTCATAAGACTAATTTAACGTCTTCCTGAAAAATTTTAAAGCTTAGAACTTCAAATCATATTATTTAACAATAAATGGAAATAAAATAGGTTTTATGGAAATTAAGTTTCAATATTAATACAGACGCGCTTCACTAATAGGATGCTTAATGTTTAGCATGAAACATTTGGAAAAATTTTTAAAATTTTGAAAAAACGTAGCCTACAAAAAAATTTTAAAAAAAATTTATGACATTACTCTTTAATTATACAATAAATTAGTTAAGCAATTGAATAAGGAGCTATCTGAAGCTCCGGGGCTCTTGAAAGCGGAGCTTCGCTCTGCTTTGGAACATCACTGATATAAACTACTAATTTGCTTACCCTCAAATTTTACCCTAAAAAATTATTTGACTATAAAGCGGAGAGAGTTTCGGAGCTCCGGAGCTCTGCCCCTTAAATACGCGATTTAAGCTTATTTAAGCTTGAAGTATATTTTAAATTACTGTCTTTCTATTTTTAGGATTATTTTATTGTTAAAATAAGTTTTAGAAAAATTTTTGTTTACAAAAAAATAAAAATAATCTATGACATTACTTTTTATATATTCATAAAATTAAATTCGACAGAGAGCTCTGGAGCTCCAGGCGTTGTTCCAAAGCTCAGAAAAAAATCCCAGCAAAACGGCGAATATTCAAGTTTAATTAAACATAAATGAACTCACCGGTGGATATACGGGCTCAACCCGTCTTATCCACCACAAAATAAGACAGAGCTCCACCAACAATGTGGTGGGTTCGGTTTATTCCACACTTTCATGGGTTAGGTATAACCGAACCTGTAGATGCAAACTAAAACTATTAACTAAAAATAATACATTAACTTTCTGAGTAAAAAATAAAAACCACGCTCCTGTCATTTTGAGGTAGGTTTTGGCTCTCGCCAATATACGGGCTTAATAGGGAAATAGGGAAATTAATTAATCACTTAATCACTGATATAAACACTTGGTATACGGGGCCAACCAGTCTTTTGTGAAAATTATGAGTTATGACATTACTTTTTATATATTCATAAAATTAGTTTAAAAATTCGACAGAAAGCTCTGGACCTGGAGCCCCAGGCGTTGCTTCAAAGGCTCCTGACAGCGGAGCTCTGCTCCGCTCCAAAAGTCAATAATATAAACTCTAATATGATACTCCGGACATTTTAAGCGGAGGGAGTCCCGGACTTCTGCTCTTTATATTAGCTATTACGTTTTAAAAGATTTATTATTCTATGGACCTATCTAGCATTACAAAATTTTGGGTCCGCGGTCCCGCCGCGAAATCAGAATTCGTAATAAAATCAATGATTTTTACCAAATTTTTTGATAAATTGGAGATTAAACAACAATATTTAAACAATTTCGAGTATTTTTGTTAACTTCTGACCATTATTTAGAGCTATTTTAAGCGTAACTAAGGTGTGTCATATTAAATTTATTTCGGTTAACAAAAAAAAACAGTTTTGTAATGCTTTAATGTAATACAAAAAAGCACGCTAAAATTTCTCAAATAGGATGTTTTATTATTTGTAGTATTTTTAATTTCAAAAATAAAACAAAAAACGCATTTAATTTAAGAGGAATTTTGTTTCATGGTGGGACCGCCGACCCAATTTTTGTTATGCTAGGTAGGTCCATACGCATTTTAGGGCTATTTCTAAAGTTTTCAAAAAACTTAGCTTAAAAAAATTCCCAAAATAATCTAGGTCAGTCTAATTTTCCTACCAAAAATATCATTTTAATACCGAAAATTTACATCGCACGATAAAAGATCTTAATTCGTTTTTAAAGTTAAATTGGATAACATTAGTATGTACGTGGAAACGGATTTCGTGGAATTAATCTCATCAGAATTTAAATAGGTCGGATTTTGGTGGCAGACTTAAAAGTTTTTTAATGGACGGTCCATAAAGTTTGATCAGTGGATGACGCTTGCTGAAAAGTAAAAAATATTAGCTGCTTGACCCGGCCTGTTAAAATTCTATTAAATTGCTGTTTCCTTGACTTCTGTTTTTCTGGCTTGGAAAGCACTGGAGAAAAAAAAATGTTTCTGTTTGTTTTTATTATTTTTGCCAATTATCGAATATAATGAAATATATTTTTTTTGATAGCATATGAAATAAAATTAAATATTGTAAAGTATTTTTCTAATCAAATAGAATTTCTAAACTTACCAAAGTGGCGATTTTGAATTTTTATAGCTATATTCGACGGTAAGCTAAAAATTCTATATAATAATAACACTCAAACTAATTTAAAATCAGTGTTTATTTTCATGTTGAGTAATTTGTGAGCCATGTTTAGTAAATAATTACCTAAGATAGAACACCACAGTTGTAACAATAATTACTAAAAGTTAAACATCAACTTAGATATTATTTTTTGTCTAGGAACACTATCAAATGCTGGGATTATAATGTATTCAACGGTGATAATTTTATTGTTTACTGGTTGTTCTATTTTAAACTCAATGAATTTACAGGTCAAAACAGTTTTTGGTTTTTTAAAAAAAATTGGATAGTAGTTTTTTCTAAAATTTTATGGAAAATTAATAAAAAAATAGAGGGAAAATTTTATTGATAATTCGGAAAAAAACGGAATTAAAAATTTTAAAAAAATTGAAAAAAATCCGAAAAAAATTTTAAAATATGCAAATAAGTAAACCTTGAATGAGTTTTTCAATTGAATACAATCCAAAGTATTGTTCAGTCTTGTATATAACTAAATCGAAACTTTCATTAAAATCTCTATATTAATCAATTTTTTTTCTTTATTTTAATTTTTTGATTTGACGCCAAAAACTAAAGAATGAATGACTTATTTAAATATACGTTTTAAAACCTTTAACCCTGACGTGCAGTAGTGCGGTGGTTGGAGCGTTTGACTTAGTCTCCTCACTACAGAAATAACTAGGTTTGAATCCCACTGAAGCATTTTTATTTTATCGTGGTTTTCTTACTAAATTAATTAAAAAATTTTTTGTTTAAAAAAGTGTTAATAAAGTGATAAAATTATTAATTTTATTACAAAAAGTACTTATAATTAATTAAATTACGTTATGTAATAATCTGTGTTCAATTTTCGCCCCCATTGCGTGTTGTGCGAAACTCAACCAATGATTCAGATTAAGAAACAGTCATTTCCTTCCCTTTTAAATAGCATACGATTGCATACACACTTGCAGAGTGTCGCCCCACTTGGGTTAAACGCCAACCAAAGGAGATCTCCTCTGGGAAACTTGGGTGGAAATAACCCCATTTGCATACTTTAATAAATTTGTTTCAGCTAAATAGATTTAAAATTTTTGTTGCTAATTATACTTTTCAGGCCATGAAGCTTTCGTACTATTTTCCTTAAGTTTCAATATTTGTAAATAAAAAACTGGGGGCAAAACTGGGGGCAAAACTGGGGGCAAAACTGGGGGGAAACATCCAACACCCGTTTCTGTTATGATATATAGTACAGATATTACTAACCCCAGATATTTTGCTTCAGAGCACTCTGCATTTAATGCAGAGCTTTAAATTGGCAAGTGTGGCACTTAAATTCGTAATCTAAAGCTTTTTTAATCTTAAAATAATTTATTTTTTCGCAGCTTGAGAACTTTAAGCAAGATTTCTAAGCAATTAAAAATTTTTAAAACAACATTAGGTGTTAAAGTTATATTGGAGGATTTTTCATCACAATAATTTTATTTGATTTTGTTTAATTTAATTTAATACAAATCGTTAAATGGGAAGATGGGTTCTGTTTCGCGTGTATTCCTTAAAAACACATGAAAATCTTATAGAGCATGTTGATTCCTCATTTACGTTAAAATGTTAAAATATGTTGCTGGGTTAAGCGATAAATTCTAATATTTTACTTCTACAAAATATTTTTTTACAATTTAATTAAGTAATCTAAGTTGCCTTGAATTCATTAGCAAGACAAATTTAAAAAAAAATGATGGAACATTATTTTTCAACATTGAACGAAAAGATTTATATAATTTATATATATTAAATATAACACATTTATTGCATGTTATAGTTTCAAACAAAACGTATGAAAAAAGCGCACACAGAGCTTTGTTAGGTTGAAGTTGCCCGCCATGCAGAGGCAGGCACAAAACAAACAAAACAATTTTTCCTAAGCAAATTTTTTTTTTGAAAAATTTGCCGTAAAGTAAGCCTGTAAATTAAGCCTGTTTGGCCATAGCACAGAACTGTATTTAAAAAAACATAAAATGTATTTAGGAAACTGTCCAAACGGACTGGAAGCTGTAGGACTGTGCATTAATGGCCAGTGCGGCATAGGATTTACTTGTGACATCGGTACTAATCTTTGTTGTCCAGTAAACACACCAGTGCCTCTCCCACCCGCGCCAATACCACCTACTCAACCACCAGCAAGTATGCTAAATAATTTATAAAAATAGAAATTTTCAAACCACACTATTTTGTTAAATATTTTAAATTTTTTTAAATTTCTTATTCGTATTTGCTCTTCACCTTTTGTTGATGGATTATTAAATATCAAAATACCTTGTTAACAATTTGTAATAAATTTTCTAAATTCCTATTATTAAAACTTTAAAATTTTCTAAATTCATATTATTATTAACACTATTAAATATTTTGATCTAAAAATAACTTTTTTGTTATTCTTACACTACATTTGAAAAATTTTATAAAAACTAATTTTTTATACATTAAATAACGTTTGAGCTTTTTATTAAAGCTTTTTGCGTTCTTTTTTAAAATAATAATTAACTTACAGCCAATTTTGTTTTCATACTTTAGATAACGTTTGTACTGATGGGACTCAGGCTGCCGGGGCGTGCATAAACGGTCTTTGCGGTTCTGGATTCTTCTGTGAGAACAATCTTTGTTGCAGAGGAGGTGTTCAACCGCAACCAAGTAAAAATTTTCCTTTTTTTCGAAATTTACACAAATAAAAATATTTAAAATAAAAAAAATAACAAAGACTATCGCAAAAACAAAAAAAAATTTTTAGTTTACCTACTAATTAATCACAGCGTAACTATTAATATAACACCAATTTGTGTTTTTCCTACTTTCATAGTTCATGTTTTTCTGTATTAGATAGATTATTATTTTGTAATATATGTTTGTTAGCGTATTTATTAACTATATTTTATATCAATTTCTATTTTTATAGTTAAATTTTAGTTAAATATCAATCGAAACCTTAAAAATACAAAAGTAAATTTTTTATTTAGTTTAATCAGACTTCATTTTGGCGAATCATACACCTCAAAAATTAATTATAAAAAATAATATTTTATTTGCACAGTATTGTGAATGTGAGTATATAAATTGCACTGAAAAAATTTGAAAACTAAATTTTGTTAATAATAAAAGAATTAAAATAAAAAACTACTTTTTTTTATTTTATTTGGTAGTTTTTTAGATAGCGTGTTTCTATATAGATTTATAGTTTCACTTGTCTGTTTGTTGTGTCTAAATTCTATTGTTTCATTACAAATAATTTTGCTGCAGTGACGTGCGATGACGGTAGCGCTCCACTTGGCGCCTGTGTGACAGGCTCTTGTCCTGCCAATTATATATGTTCCAGAACTAATCTCTGCTGCCAAACAAACGCCCTGCCGCCAACTTCGCCAACTGGTATTTATTTGAAATTTTGGGATCAATGCACTGGAACAGCATTTGTCAGCACGAAAATGGCGAAGCATGACCTGTACACTTTCTAACCAAATTTCATATTATTAATTCAAAAATTCAATCAACAACAAGTGAAGATTCGGAAAATTTCCTAGACTTTTACTTTCTTCAACGTTTTTTAGATTAAAAGTTGCAAAATACTGACATTGATAACATAAATTTTCTTGCACAATCTTAAACTATTTTTTTTGTTTTGTAGATACTAAAATAAACGTTTGACCAAACTTAAAATATTTTTTAGTTGAAGTTTGTATTTTAGTTTTAGATTAAATCTAATACAGCATTTTGTGTGGCTTTTTTTTCTCAGTTTTGTATTTTATGATTTCAATCATTTTACCAAAATAACATAGGTACTAAAAGGTTTGTTTTACTTTTATAAACATAACAATTTCACTTTAGAATTAAATTATAATTTAAAAAACACAAACAAAACTTTTACAATAAATTTCTGACGTATAATTCGACGTTAAAATCACAAATAATAGCATGACAACATACCTTTTTGCCTTTATTTTAGCTTCATGTTTGGACGGAGCGACACCTATTGGCACTTGTCTTAATGGGCTTTGTCCATTAAATTTTGCTTGCACCACTGGAAACCTTTGCTGTCCTCAACCAGGCACTGGTGTCCTACCCGTATCTCCTAGTATGCACATTTATGTTTATTGAAATAAACTTCCTTATGCACCAAAGCTTATTAGAGAGCAAACCATCATGTTTGCATTGCATCTGCTTTTTTTCCACAAAACAGAGGGTGCACCACAATTAATTTAGTGCTGGTTTGAAGAATTCACAAGAGTAAAAGAATATAAAATTGTGTCTTAAACGTATAATATAAAATTGTCCAATAATTATATGTTGGACAATTCACAGTATGGATTTTTCTTTTACAAACAATCTACATGAGTTTTTTTATGAAATACCGTCAAAGAATGCTTTCTAGCTTTGTCTTAAATTTTAACATCTGGATTATTCCATACGTGAACGTATTAGTTGCAAAAACGTTTGATATTTTTTTAATGTTCAAAATGCTACCGTCTACTCCCTGATTCAATTTAAAATCAGAAGCTTTTGATAAAACCTCTTTCACGACTACAAAAGCAGCGAGGTGGTGCAGCGGAAATATCGGAATTTGCTTAACTTAGCTAACATTTTTTTGAATTTTTTTATTTCAAATTTTGTTTGAGAATGTTTTCGTTAATTTGTTAAATAGTCATTGCGTCAAAATTCAATAACAATTATGGAATATTCAACGGTATAATGAAAAAATTCGTATGTAGAAAATTAAACAAAATGTTTGCTTGTAGTAACGTTTATATATATATATATATTTATATAGTATATTTATATAGTATACTTGATGAAAAATCCATTTTTAGATTTTCTACAAAATAAATAAAACAACAGTTTGACACTCAGTAAAATATCTTTTTTACTTTTGTGCTTTCTTGATTTTAAGAAAAAAAATCTATTTTTCAGAGCTATTTTTGTAATTTTTAAAGAAATAGACTGATTTTACTGACGATTTATCCTAAGATGGGTAATTTTTTATTTATTATCTTTTATTTCTTTTAATTTTTTCTCAAATCTTATTTCCCTATTCAGCTTCGCAGTGTCCCGGAAATCAGCAGTCTTTGGGCGCCTGTATTAATGGACTTTGTGGAATCGGTTTCTCCTGCATAAATAACGAGTGTTGTCCTGGCAGTGCGCCTGCCCCAACTGATAGTAGGTTTAATGGGATGTAGTATAGCTAATATTTAATCACAAATTATTCACAATAATTACATTTAGTAATTCAAAGATCGATAATTTTGAAAGAAGTATCTAATTTTTTTTTAGTTTTAAGTAATTCTAACTATAGGTAAAATACTCGTAGCTGAGAACGTAGGTGTGGTTTAATTTTCGCCTTTTTTTAAAAAAACACAAATTTTTTACCTGTTTTTAATGAAAACTTTAAAAAATCATTGCTAATATAAGATTATTTTATATGAATTGGATTTGGTGTAAAGAAGTCTATTGTATAAGTATGCATTTTGTTATCAACGCTTGTATTTTTATTTAAATTTTGTTTTTTATACGTTTAAAATCGATTTTGGTTAAGATTATTTAGTGGTAAGTTGACATTTAAAATAGACGTGAAATACTTGCTGCCGTCTATTTTAACGGCGCAGTGTAAAGTGAGTCATTTCAACTTGTTTCCGGTCAGTGGTCCCCACGCGCAGAAGAGAGCATGCGTACTGTAAGGATTCGCGAAACTGCACAATTGCAAACTCATTTTGGATTTTTACAACCTCAAAGTAAAATTGGAAGCGTGCCCATACTGAATTCTGCTACTACTACGCTGATTAGTCGGTTTGAAAGACGAAAAATTGAGCGATTATTGGATTAAACAAAAAGGCGATAGTCGCAACTAGGAGGATTTTACTTGTAGTAGGCATGTTGTGATTAAGTAATAAAATGCATAAAATAAAAATATTTTTTTTAATTTGGAATAAAGTGTGTGTGTGTGTGTGTGTGTGTGTGTGTGTGTGTGTGTGTGTGTGTTTGTGCGTGCGTGCGTGCGTGCGTTTCTTTGGGTGTATGTGCATGATTGAGTTTTTGTTGTGTTTTTTAGATAGGGCAAAAAACAAACATAATTTAAGAAACTACGTTACTATGTATTTGACGCTGGCTGGGAGTTAATCACGTTTAAAAATTTTTATGCATTTTCTATATAGTTTTTTATGCATTTCAATAAACTTACTATTGAATTTATTTACACAAATTGGTTTTAATAGTAAATGAAAACTTATTCATTATGCTAAACAGAATTACCATAAACCGTAAACATTTATTGTGACTTATTATAATTTTGTTTTTTAAGAAAATTTTTAAATGTTATTTAAAAATTTTCTTTTAAATTTTTAAATTTTTAAATTCTTTTTTCTGTTTTTGAAAATATTGGTTTTTCGCTTTTCTACTGAATATTGCTTTTTTTTACTATTTTGCGTAACTCGCGTTTTCTTACTTTTTTGTATAATATGTTGTTTATCATATTTTAAACTTGCTTTTTTGTGTTTTCCTGCTAAAACTAGAAAAAAAAATCAACATAAGTTACCAAAATTACTATTACTTTTAAATTTATATGAAGTATATCCATTATATTTTATGGTTGCAAAACTTACGTCATTCAAATGTTAGAAAAAATTTATAAAGCTGAAAATTACAATGTCACCTAGTTCGATATTGAGCATCACAAAATATCTTGGAATCAAAATATATAGCAACTTAAAATTTAATGAATATTTATGAAAAATAAAACATTTATGACTTGCATTCTAACTTTATTTAAAACGAATTAAAAATAAAATATAATGCAAATTAATTAAAATTAATTCGCACATAGGCGTCTGTCCGGACGGTCAGCCAGCACTTGGAGCTTGCATCAACAGTCTTTGTGGCCAAGGTTCTACCTGCATCAACAATCTCTGCTGTCCTGGGGCATCGCCCATTGTTCCGATCGTTCCTGCTGTTAATAGTAAGACAATAACTACGGATATTTAAATATGTTTTAATCTATCCTAGGCGGAAGTGTAGTCGTCATCAAAGTACGTGCGAGTATTTGCAGCTAAATAATTTAAAACTTCTAACAGTAAACAGTAACACAAATCGGTGATTTCCTTAGATATATTCTGGATAAAATCAAAAAAAAAACTTGACCTGTGTAATAGCTAACTTTTCTAATAAAAATCATTGCCTTCTAAAATGATGCTTTTATTTTTAAAAGCGTTTTTATTAACGATAGCCTAAAAACTGTTTTTAAACTTTAGTTGATCAATTATCTACGATTTTTAAGTTAATCAATAAAAAAAGAATACTTAATAAAAGAAGCTTAAAGAATGCCGATAAAAAATTGCAAATTTTACGTCCCTTTGCAAAAACGTCAGTAATTTTACAATCTTTTGTAAACTATTTGTTGGGATAGCATTGTGTAATTTTAAAAAGTGGCGACAAAGTGTTTGGCGGTAGTGGCTAATACAGTACCGTTTTCACTGCTTTTTCTTTAGTTTCAGAGCGCTCAAGCTTTTAAAATAAAAAAAGCAAAACATAAAAAATATCAAAGGTGCAATGCGGTTGAAAACCAAACACAAAATATTTTTTTTACGAATTTTGATATGATGACTTCTAAAACGTATCCCCCTGTATTGCGTTTTTTGTGGTTAAGAACACAAACCAAAGCTGTTTTTTTATCAATTTTGCTGCGTGTGACTTTTAAGATACATTACCCTTTTTTGTTCTCTAAATGTGTTTAAGAATTCTACTCATGTTATTTTTTGCCTCCCGAGTTGTTGTGACTTTTAAAACACACCAACCCCTGTTTTGTTTTGCTAACTCGTAACTAGGTGCTATCTTAGCACGTTGTTTAAAACTCTTGTTAATGTTTTAATTTCTGGGTTTTTTTTTGAGAAAACTTATGGTATTCTTTTTTTAGATAGAATAAATTAATATTAAAGAGTTTTATGCATATTTGTTTGAAATAAAATTTAATAAAGCCTTAAACCGTAGTTAGGAGTTTTGCTAACCCGTAACTAGGTGCTATCTTAGCACGTTGTTTAAAACTCTTGTTAATGTTTTAATTTTTTGTTTTTTCTCAAAAAATCTAACAGAACATTTTATTTACATGGTACAAACTGATTGATATTTTATTAATTTTATACATATTAGTTGTATTTACAAACTAATAAAGCAATAGCCCATAGTTACGGGTTGGCAAAACTCCTAACTACGGTTTAAGGCTTTATTAAATTTTATTTCAAACAAATATGCATAAAACTCTTTATAAATTCATTTATCCTATCTAAAAAAGAATCCCATAAGTTTCCTCAAGAAAAACCCAGAAATTAAAACATTAACAAGAGTTTTAAATAACGTGCCAAAATAGCACCCAGTCAGCACGCGTTTAGTGGACCCGCCCCTGATGGCTAAGAATTGCTTTAAAGCTTTTTTATGCACACTTTTTGTGTGTTTTTTTGCCAAATATAAACTTCAAAGACCCTTTGACATTTCAAATTAATTTCAGAGGCAATAAGAATAAGTTTATTTACTGTAAAACTTATTATCGTAAATTTTTTTTTATTTTGTATTTTGTTTAGCGTGTCCGAACAACGCTGTTTCATCGGGACCCTGCATCGGAGGTCTTTGTGGTCCTGGATTTAGTTGTATAAATGGTGTCTGCTGTGCTGGTATTACTGCACCAAGTAAATTAGTATAAACTAAAATTGCCCAGGGTCAAAAATGATGGTTTTTTGTGAACGACACCTTAGTTCTTTATGAATTCATGACAGTCAAATGACTGCCATTTATTAATAATATTTTCAAAATTGACATTTATTTAAACATAATCAAATTTGTGTTTAATATTGGTTACTGTTTTGGCAACAGAAGTGCACATTAATAGGCATGTATCTATTGTAATGCTATCACAATAAGATATCCATACATGTTCAGATGTCTAGTCAAAATAAAACATGTTCAGCTTGTTTAGCTAAATTATTTTAGACACAGTGTTTTGATTTTTAGTTTATATTAAATATGCATACCCAGAATTAGAATAATTTTTGGACACATGTCCAGATTTTTAGTTCAGACTAAACCTGGCTGGATCAAACTAAAACAGTTTTTAAACTCCTTTCCAGATTTCTATTCTAGACTAAACCTGTATAGACTAAACTAAAATATTTAAAAACAAGTGTCCAAAGACATTTAAAGACACATGTCCATTCTAGCCTAGCCTAAAGCGCAGTTCACATCTCAGACTTACGGCTTAAGACTTAAGACTTTAGACTTAAGAGTGGAGACTTATGACTTACGGCCCGCTTCACAGCATAACTTAAAACTTAAGACTTTACGCTTAAGACTTATGACTTTAGACTTAAGAATTAAATCATGTTATAATTTGACTTAAGACTTTAGTTAAATCTTTTCCTTTTAAAGATTAAAAACAAATGTTTTTTATGAAAAATGAAAGTTTTTAAAACAAAACGACAAAATAATTTTTTTTTGAAACTTTTAGTCAGAAAATTGGGAGAAAAACCAAAATTTTTTCATAAATCTAAGAAAAAATTATACACTCAACAAAA
>JASAMX010017025.1:0-19859 GCA_030248175.1 Microlaimidae sp. YZB2_3
CTTTTAGTAGCCTTGGACCCAAGTTTATCTGTTCTTTACGAATCCTAAAAACTTTGAAAGGTTTTGATGCAACTATTCCAGTGTTAGTAAAGGATATATTTGTTAGGAGTATAATTAATAATGTAATGACGTTAAATTGCAAATAAACAAATAGTTTATTTTTAGAGTTTTATTAAGTGGAAGCGTGCTTTAATTTAACACCACCACGAGAATGGTAGACACAATTTCTATAATTAAAATTTATTATTTAATAATTATTAATTGCAAAAACTTTACAATGAGCGTGGTATACCCGACGTTGTAAGTGAATCTCTTAAATATTATATCCGTTTCTGCTAGTAGGAGTATTCATTACTTTGTTTCAACAGTAGTGAATATAACGTCAACCCAAATAAAATCCGTTTCTATAAATTGACAACCAAAAAAATATTTATAGCACGTGTGCCTTTTTCTTGTTCTGGGACCAAATGCGATAAAATTTTATAATTTTTGCGCAATTTTTAAAATCACCAGTTTTTAAATCCGAAACCCAAAATCAAACCACCATGATCCGATCCTTAAAAATTTTAAAATTTTATAACAAAAATCAATTTTAATCCCAGCAAGCAAGAACTCGATTCTTTGAAAACCAAACCAATAATTTATAATGAAAAATCGTTAAAGTTTTGTGTTAAAGATTTTTTAAACCATTTTTTTTTTTAAATTAACGTGTTTCCATATATCAGGAAAACTGGGGCTTACTCTATTACCGTTAACTCCACCAATTGAAAAAAAGTTGGAACATCCATATTCTTGATCGGACATTGAAGCCATTTGCCTAGAAGCTCAGCAAAGAAAAGATAACGAAAAATTTTTTGTTGTGAGATGACTGAAACCCTCAAAGGACGAATTGAACGGAAACCTTATTGTAAGAGAGTTAGTGGAAATCTATTTAAAAAAAGGAATATATGAAAAGTAGTTGCATTCTTTGTCGATCAAACATTGGATATGAAAAAAGATTAGTTTAAGTATAAAAGGGGGAGAGCTGGCTCAAAATCAGGATTTTTGTGGTGTTATTTTGGTTGAAAAATATTGTGGTGAGAGTTGATGGAAGAAAGACAATTAGTGTTTTAACAAGAGGAAATTTTTAAGGACTTGTGTAAGTTTTGGTAATTGATTTTATTGTAAAGGAGGTAACTCTTTTCTGGGCTTTCTGCAGAAGTCCTTTAAGAAAATAATGTTTAAGATTATTATTGGTTTGCTGGTAAATCTTGACATAAAACTTAACGATTTTTAGATTATAAATTATTGGTTTGGTTTTCAAAGAAATAGAGTTCTTGCTTGCTGGGATTAAAATTGATTTTTGTTATAAAATTTTAAAATTTTTAAGGATCGGATCATGGTGGTTTGATTTTGGGTTTCGGATTTAAAAACTGGTGGTTTTAAAAATTGCGCAAAAATTATAAATTTTATTGGATTGGTCCCAGAACAAGAAAAAGCACACGTGCTATAAATATTTTTTGGTTGTCAATTTATAAAACGGATTTATTTGGGTTTCAGTTATATTCACTACTGTTAAAACAAAGTAATGAATACTCCTACTATCACAAATCGGATATAATATTTAAGAGATTCACTTACAACGTCGGGTATACCACGCTCATTGTAAAGTTTTTGCAATTAATAATTATTAAATAATAAATTTTAATTATAGAAATTGTGTCTACCATTCTCGTGGTGGTGTTAAATTAAAGCACGCTTCCACTTAATAAAACACTTAAAAATAAACTATTTGTTTATTTGCAATTTAACGTCATTACATTATTAATTCTGTCCTAACGAATGTGTTTACTAACACTGGAATAGTTGCATCGAAACCTTTCAAAGTTTTTAGGATTGGTAAAGAACAGATAAACTTGGGTCCAATGCTACTAAAAGTCCGTTTTTCTCGATCTTTTGAAAGGAACTATATGCTATAAAAAGCGAGCCTTTTAAAAGGGAGCGGTACTTTTTCTACCATATTCCTTCCTGCAAGTTACACTTTTGCTGAAAGACAAAAAATTTAAGTGCTTTTTCGATACAGAAATAATTTGAATGCAGAAAATTCAAATTTTGAAAACTTTGGTTTTGTTAGTTTTAATTCCTTTTAAGCATTTTTTTAACAACTTTTGTTTTTTTTTATTAGTTTTCTAACATTACAAATTATACTTCATTATATTGCTAAACGCTATATTTTATAAGTGTATTCTATAATAATTTACAAAACTAAAACTAGATTTTAATTACCCACCCTGTACTATTACTTTTGTGATTTTCACTATTTATATTTGTATTTTTGTACAACCGCCATCATATGTAATCATTTTAAGCGCCATGTCCAAAAGAATTATTAAGCAAAAGTTTATAGTACTCTACCTAAAGACAAATTCTATCAGGGTGAAAACAGCAGGGTAGTAAAGTAACCACTCGTTTTTCAAGAAAATATCACGTGTAGAAAAACACCTGACGCATCTTAAATCCTTCAGGCTGCAGGTTTCGCTAAAAACCAAAAAATTAATGCCTCAATTAGATTAAAAACATTTAAAAACAAAAAAAAATCTTACTTGTGGCAGTCTTCAGCAGATCAGTCCTTGTGTCGGCTATCCCTGTCGGTTGTCGGCTTATTCCGGGATAGCCGACACAAGGACTGATCTGCTGAAGACTGCCACAAGTAAGATTTAATAAAAATTATATAGCGCTGGCTTATATATATTATCATTTATGTTTGTTCACCGCAATAAATTCTCCACTATGTGCTTTAAAAGCAAATAACTTAATAACAAATTATTAGGAAATTCTCGCAAAAATGGATGGTTTCAGAAGCCGAGGTAGCTGACCTTTCTCTAATTGTGGACCATTTTCCCAAAATTTTAATAATTTTTTGTAAAAAATTAATCTAATATCTCAAAACGTTAAAAAATATAATTGTTGATCAAAAACGCTTCCAACTTTTTTCAATAAAAAATACAAAAATTAAAATGTAAGTATTTTATCATTTGCTTATTTTTTATTTTGTTTAATGTAAAAGCCGAAAAATTTCTTTTTTGTTTTTAAATGTTTTTAATCTAATTGAGGCATTATTGTTTTGGTTTTTAGCGAAACCTGAGGCCTGAAAGATTTAAGAAATGGTTTGTAACCAAAAACAGATATGACATATTGGAATGATTAAACGACTAAGAACTCTCTAAGTATTTTATTACTTTGTGAATATTTTTGTGTTATGTAAAGTATTTGGTTGCACAATTATTATTAAGTTAATGGCCTTGTTGTTTATAAAAAAGTAGGATTTGTATTTATTTTCAAGGTTAAATTGATTAAGTATATTACAAATTAAGTATTTAAGTTACAAAATACGCACTCAAACAAAGTAGTTTCTTTATAATTTAATTTGATACCTTGATTGTTAAGATTTCTGCAGTATTTGTCAAGATATTGCGTTTCCCATACTAGACGTAAATCAAGAAAATCACCTAGTTTTGTTCTTTTTTTAACGAGAATAAACTTCTAATTGTAAAAAAAATGATAGAATTTTTTTAAAACTCTAGTTTGTTTATTACCGTTGCTTACTGGATGTTGAAAATTAATGTTTTTTGTAATAATATCTCTCATATTAAAGTCAACTTCATTGTAAAGCACTTTTATATTTGCCTAGAGGATTTACTAATCCCCCGTTGCTCCTTTGCATAAAGATGGAAAAAACATTTCTTCTTGTCTTTTTTGTGACTTGTTATGTGACGATCAAGAATTGTCTTGTGCTAGTCGCCTGTGCAAGTGGCCGATGCACATTGCTTGTGTTGCACCTGGTATTAGCCCTGATCTTTTTTTATTAAACTATTAAACTACCGCGCCAATGTGATTGTTGTACTAATAAAGCCTTAGCCATTTTTATGCAGTTTGAAAAGTTTCGAAATGAAACTAAAATTGAACAGGCTAAAACAAATTCATAGCTGACAGAAATTTTTTGACAGCTGAAAACTATGAAAACATGCAATCATTCTAGCCAGATAGATAATTTTTCCTATGGAAAAAACTTTCCTTCTTTGCAACGCAGCCAGCAGGCTTTTGAGACCTCAGGAAAACCGGGGCTTACTCTATTACCGTTAACTCCACCAATTGAAAAAAGTTGGAACATCCATATTCTTGATCGGACATTGGAGCCATTTGCCTAGAAGCTCAGCTAAGAAAAGATAACGAAAAATTTTTTGTTGTGAGATGACTGAAACCCTCAAAGGACGAATTGGACGGAAACCTTATTGTAAGAGAGTTAGTGGAAATCTATTTAAAAAAAGGAATATATGAAAAGTAATTGCATTCTTTGTCGATCAAACATTGGATATGAAAAAAGATTAGTTTAAGTATAAAAGGGGGAGAGCTGGCTCAAAATCAGGATTTTTGTGGTGTTATTTTGGTCGAAAAATATTGTGGTGAGAGTTGATGGAAGAAAGACAATTAGTGTTTTAACAAGAGGAATTTTTAAGGACTTCTGTAAGTTTTGGTAATTGATTTTATTGTAAAGGAGGTAACTCTTTTCTGGGCTTTCTGCAGAAGTCCTTTAAGAAAATAATTATTTTCAATATTTTTTATTATTGGTTTGGTGGTAAATTTTGACATAAATCTTAACGATTTTTAGATTATAAATTATTGGTTTGGTTTTCAAAGAAATAGAGTTTTTGCTTGCTGGGATTAAAATTGATTTTTGTTATAAAATTGGAAAATTTTTAAGGATCCGGATCGTGGTGGTTTGGTTTTGGGTTTTGGATTTAAAAATTGGTGGTTTTGAAAATTGCGCAAAAATTATAAATTTTATTGGATTGGTCCCAGAACAAGAAAAAGCACACGTGCTATAAATATTTTTGGTTGTCAATTTATAAAACGGATTTATTTGGGTTTCAGTTATATTCACTACTGTTGAAACAAAGTAATGAATACTCCTACTATCACAAATCGGATCTAATATTTAAGAGATTCACTAACAACGTCGGGTATACCACGCTCATTGTAAAACGTTAAAAAATATAACTGTTGATCAAAAACGCTTCCAACTTTTTTCAATAAAAAATACAAAAATTAAAATGTAAGTATTTTATCATTTGCTTATTTTTTATTTTGTTTAATGTAAAAGCCGAAAAAGTTTTTTTTGTTTTTAAATGTTTTTAATCTAATTGAGGCATTATTTTTTTGGTTTTTAGCGAAACCTGCAGCCTGAAGGATTTAAGAAATGGTTTGGAACCAAAAACAGATATGACATATTGGAATGATTGAACGACTAAGAACTCTCTAAGTATTTTATTACTTTGTGAATATTTTTGTGTTATGTAAAGTATTTGGTTGCACAATTATTATTAAGTAAATGGCCTTGTTGGTTATAAAAAAAAGTAGGATTTGTGTTTATTTTCAAGGTTAAATTGATTAAGTATATTATATTAATAGAAACAAAGCACATTTTTATACTTAATTTTAATGATTGCAGTGGTTTTACAATACTACTATGGTTTTTAATACTATAGTGGTTAAATTTACAAACTTTTTGTGTGTTAAAGAGAGGCAACACAAATAATTAAGTAGTCTATTACTTATTGTATTTACTATTTAATTCAAACTTTGGAAAAAGTCGGGTCTGTATTTTATATATTTTAAAAAAAACACTTCATATAGATTTTGTAAAGAAAAGGGGGAGGGGTTTAAGGTATTTTTATCCTAAGATTTTCTATATGGTTAATAAACACACTAAAAAGCGGTTAAAATTTTTTGACATTTTGGCCCGGTTGCACTATAACTATATCAGTTAAAAAGACAAGTGTAATTGGCTGAAAAGTGTGACACTGTAATTGTGTGACACTGACACAGCTAAAAAAGGTGCGGTACAAAGTCAAACTATTTGTCTTCAATTTTGATGATCTTTTATGAAAACCTTACATTTGCCCTCAATAGTCCACAAAAGTTTTTTCATCAAAATATGTTCCGTAGTTCAGGAGATATAACCTCTTAGATTTAACGTTTTTTTTTAATTCCATGCTTGAAAAATTGTTGAATAGGTGTAAAAATTTAAGTTACAAAATACGCACTCAAACAAAGTAGTTTCTTTATAAATGTAATTTGATACCTTGATTGTTAAGATTTCTGCAGTATTTGTCAAGATATTGCGTTTCCCATACTAGACGTAAATCAAGAAAATCACCTAGTTTTGTTCTTTTTTTAACGAGAATAAACTTCTAATTGTAAAAAAATGATAGAAATTTTTTAAAACTCTAGTTTGTTTATTACCGTTGCTTACTGGATGTTGAAAATTAATATTTTTTGATAATATCTCTCATATTAAAGTCAACTTTATTGTAAAGCACTCTTATATTTGCCTAGAGGATTTACTAATCCCCCATTGCTCCTTTGCATAAAGATGGAAAAAACATTTCTTCTTGTCTTTTTTGTGATTTGTTATGTGACGATCAAGAATTGTCTTGTGCTAGTCGCCTGTGCAAGTGGCCGATGCACATTGCTTGTGTTGCACCTGGTATTAGCCCTGATCTTTTTCTATTAAACTATTAAACTACCGCGCCAATGTGATTGTTGTACTAATAAAGCCTTAGCCATTTTTATGCAGTTTGAAAAGTTTCGAAATGAAACTAAAATTGAACAGGCTAAAACAAATTCATAGCTGACAGAAATTTTTTGACAGCTGAAAACTATGAAAGCATGCAATCATTCTAGCCAGATAGATAATTTTTCCTATGGAAAAAACTTTCCTTCTTTGCAGCGCAGCCAGCAGGCTTTTGAGACTTCAGGAAAACCGGGGCTTACTCTATTACCGTTAACTCCACCAATTGAAAAAAAGTTGGAACATCCATATTCTTGATCGGACATTGGAGCCATTTGCCTAGAAGCTCAGCTAAGAAAAGATAACGAAAAATTTTTTGTTGTGAGATGACTGAAACCCTCAAAGGACGAATTGGACGGAAACCTTATTGTAAGAGAGTTAGTGGAAATCTATTTAAAAAAAATTTAAAAAAAAGGAATATATGAAAAATAATTGCACTCTTTGTCGACCAAACATTGGATATGAAAAAAGATTAGTTTAAGTGTAAAAGAGGGAGAGCTGGCTTAAATTCAGGATTTTTGTGGTGTTATTTTGGTCGAAAAATATTGTGGTGAGAGTTGATGGTAGAAAGACAATTAGTGTTTTAAGTAGAGGAATTTTTAAGGACTTGTGTAAGTTTTGGTAATTGATTTTATTGTAAAGGAGGTAACTCTTTTCTGGGCTTTCTGCAGAAGTCCTTTAAGAAAATAATTATTTTCAATATTTTTTATTATTGGTTTGGTGGTAAATCTTGACATAAAACTTAACGATTTTTAGATTATAAATTATTGGTTTGGTTTTCAAAGAAATAGAGTTCTTGCTTGCTGGGATTAAAATTGATTTTTGTTATAAAATTTTAAAATTTTTAAGGATCCGGATCATGGTGGTTTGGTTTTGGGTTTCGGATTTAAAAACTGGTGGTTTTAAAAATTGCGCAAAAATTATAAATTTTATTGGATTGGTCCCAGAACAAAAAAAAGCACACGTGCTATAAATATTTTTTGGTTGTCAATTTATAAAACGGATTTATTTGGGTTTCAGTTATATTCACTCCTGTTAAAACAAAGTAATGAATACTCCTACTATCACAAATCGGATCTAATATTTAAGAGATTCACTTACAACGTCGGGTATACCACGCTCATTGTAAAGTTTTTGCAATTAATAATTATTAAATAATAAATTTTAATTATAGAAATTGTGTCTACCATTCTCGTGGTGGTGTTAAATTAAAGCACGCTTCCACTTAATAAAACACTTAAAAATAAACTATTTGTTTATTTGCAATTTAACGTCATTACATTATTAATTCTGTCCTAACGAATGTGTTTACTAACACTGGAATAGTTGCATCGAAACCTTTCAAAGTTTTTAGGATTGGTAAAGAACAGATAAACTTGGGTCCAAGGCTACTAAAAGTCCGTTTTTCTCGATCTTTTGAAAGATACTATATGCTATAAAAAGCAAGCCTTTTAAAAGAGAGCGGTACTTTTTCTACCATATTTATTCCTAAAAGTCACACTTTTGCTGAAAGACAAAAAATTTGAGTGTTTTTCGACACAGAAATAATTTGAATGCAGAAAATTCAAATTTTGAAAACTTTGGTTTTGTTAGTTTTAATTCCTTTTAAGCATTTTTTTAAAAACTTATTATTTTTTTATTTAACTTATATATAATTATATATATAAGTTAAATAAATATAACAATAAGTTAAATAAATACATAAGTTGATATATAATATAATTATATATTAACTTATATATAACTTATTACTTGTTATTTTTTTATTAGTTTTCTAACATTACAAATTATACTTCATTATATTGCTAAACGCTATATTTTATAAGTGTATTCTATATTAATTTACCAAACTAAAACTAGATTTTAATTACCCACCCTGTACCTTTACTTTTATGATTTTCACTATTTATATTTGTATTTTTGTACAAACTTCATCATATGTAATCATTTTAAGCGCCATGTCCAAAAGCATTATTAAGCAAAAGTTTATAGTTATCTACCTAAAGACGAATTCTATCAGCGTGAAAACAGCAGGGTAGTAAAGTAACCACTCGTTTTTCAAGAAAATATCACGTGTAGAAAAACACCTGACGCAACTTAATAATAATTGGTTACATCATCCCTGCCAACTTTTTTTAATTATTTTTATTCTCACGCGTTTATTCTTGTTTTCTTCCTGACGGCGAGCGGTTAGGCCCTTAATTTCAGCCTGAAGGATTTTAACTATAGTATTGGTTGATATTTATGCAATTATAAAGTTTTTTTTTAATAATTTTAGTTTTGATAAGTTTAATTCAATTCTAACGTCAAAGTGCGTTTGTCATAAATTTAAATGTATCAATAAAAATTATGGACATATAATTATAGGCGATTTAAATGTTATCAATGATCCTTTTTTAAAAAATTAATGAGCTTTGGTAGTAAGTACAGAATACAAAAACCGATTTGTTCAAAAGAAGTCAAATCTTCTGCTGAAAATTCTATCAACAATTTTATTAAATTTTGTGCTAATAAATATAAAATAAATACACTTTTGTTACAATAATTCAAATTCCTTGCGTTGTTTATTATAGAAAATTGTATACTTTTTTTTAAAAACTACAATATTTTTCATCCTGATGGTTTCTTTTGAGAATCAAATTAACAAAAACTTGCTAATATATTCCATAATAATTTTGTAGTTACTACTATAGACTAGTTCGGAATAAGGGTTTTTTTAGTGTTAGGAAGAGGGTAGAATAACTACTAGCGCCAATCATATGTAGAGGGAAAATTGAGAAACAGCGAGCGACTAGTACATCTTACAGTTTAAAATATTTCAAATATTTATTGGTTCAAAATCTCGACCCCTTCTCTTCAAAATATCTTAAATACTTTTTAAATATTGCAAAAGCAAAAGCAGTTTTTGGGGATTTTTAGTTTTTTGCCGCTTCGTAGGTATGGCGCTGTTGGCGCGCTTGGTTTCCAGTTTTTTATGTTTCAATTACAAAAAATGATTTATTTAAAAGTTTGGAATGGACTTTTTAAAATTAATTCTTAAATTTTGAGTAATTTTACAATCAAAACAAATGAAAAACCCTATGTAGCTTTAAAATTAGTTTGAAAGCACAAATTTCAACTTTATTTTTACTAATTCAGAATCATTGTTCACAAAATTACAATTTTAGTGATGATTTCTAACAATTGTGACGTTTAATTAAAAAACAAAAATTTATTTAGCACAAACTGATATATTACAGCAGTTAAACGTAGTGAAACATATCATCGTGTATCAATTTTTATGAAGTATAGGTTTAAACTTAAGAAACTAAGGAAGCTAAAATTTTTTTCAAATTTTATTTTTTTCTTTTTGTACCCTCTCTCGTATAGTAAAAGACACTTATTCCAAACTAGTCTATAGACAAAACTAATAATAATTTTGTTATTATTTGTAAAAAATACTATACCTTAGTTATGGTGTGAAGAATTAGGTATTAAACTCTCTCAAAATGGTCAAACTAAAAATACATAGTAACAAAGTATGTAACATTATTAATAATATATCTTTAACTGACATACGACCACATCTTGTTTACAAAACAGTTTCGGTTTAATATTAATAAAGAACATCAATGTTTACCTATATTTTCCAGTATATCTAAATTTAATAAAGTTCCTTTAAAATTCCGTCATATAGTTGGTGCTAGTAAATGTAATTTAGTTATGTAATGTAATGCCAGTTAGTCTAATTTTGGGTAATATTTTAAATTTTTTACGCGTACATTTTAAAAACTACTGTTTAAGTGTAAGACAAAATTGGTTGTACTTTTTGGTCCATAGATAACTCAATTGAAGTAATTCACCTAGCCAATAACGTTAACAATATTTACAGTGTATCCAGTGGAAATTTTAGTACTTTTTATACTTGTTTTCTCTATGATGTAATTGCTAAAAATTTAACTGTTCTCGTCAACATATTATTTAAAAATGCTAATAAAAAATTTTTAATTGTTAATTATAAAAAACGTTTTTATTCCGATAGTACATTGGGCAATACTTACTTTATTAAAGAACAAACTTTAGAACTAATTAACTTTACAATCAAAAATGCGTTTGTATCATTTGCACAAAAAATATTTTGGCAAAGTTCAGCATTCCTATGGGTGGTAATGCCTCCCCTCAAATTGCAGATCTTACTTTTTCTTTTATTGAATTTTCTTACTTAAAAAATAATTTGAGAAATCGTATCAAATCTAAATATAAATGCAAATATATTGATGATTTAATCAATTTTAATTTCACCAATTTTCACAATATGTGTAAAGAAACTTTATTTATGTAAAGAGTTATCTTTATAAGATACTAGTATTAACTGTGAAATTACTAATACTTTACACATCAATTTTTTCATTACAACAGAACAATGTAACTTTTTAGTATTTAGGTATGCTCATAAGTCAAGCAATGTTAGTTGGGAATTAAGTACTAATATGTTTTATAGTCAACTTATCAGGTTAGCTCGAATTTGTACCAATAAAAAGTTCTTTGGTGATAAACTTAAAAATTTATATTATAACTTTTGAAAATTAGGCTACAATGACTATGAATTATACGAATTGGGGACACTTCGCTCCGGTCACTTTGCTCCTGGCCCACTTGGCTCCTGGCAAATTTTGTAAACGCATTGTTTGCGAAACTCTTAAAGATGGAAACCCCACATTTTCCTAAGCCTAAACGAAACCTAAAAATCAAACAAATCTTTTTTGTGATAAATTTATAAAGTTGGCCGAAATAACCAAAAGCAACGTTGGTCCCAGCAAAAATAATAAATTTGCAAAAATTTCCTGGGAAAAATATGGCTCAGGATCAAAGTGGCCAGAGCGAATGGGCCGTTCCTGAATTATACAACAAACTTAAAAAATTTTTTATTTACTATAAAGCTTTAATATCTAAATTTAATATCAATACTAATCTTGCATTCAAACAATTTTTTGAAATATATAAAATCTGTCTATCTAAATTAACATAATACTCAGGCTCAATTTATTTAACACTTATGTTCTTATAGTTTTATTTGCCTCATATTGTTGTGCTTTTTTTCCTAAAAAAAATTATAAAGTATTTGTTAGAAACTGTTTACACACACAAATAGTTGCAAAATTAATTTTAATATTTCTTCTGTATTTATTGTGTAAATAACAACACGGTGCAAAAACGTTCTTTTTCGATATCACAAAAATTCCTTCCTAACACCAAACAGAAATCATGCCACTGTTAGTTTATCGATTAATTACCCAATCCTTGTTTTTCTGCTTGAGTTCACGGTTTTTTGTAAAGTTGTCGTCTATCTCAAAGGAATCAAACAAATAAAGGAATCGCGCTACAGGTCTTTTTATATTTTTTATGCACTTTGTGTTGTATTTTTCTTGCGTTTTTTATCGTGTTTTTCTCGCGTTTTCTTGTTTTATATTGTTTATTTTTAATTAATTCACAAGAATTTTAAACTTAAAATAATCTTAAAATTATACTTTAATTATATACATAAAAAAAACATAATTTATTTTTGCTAAATGCCGGAAGCTCACTAAAGCATAACAATTATGCACTTTAAGCAAGTGAGTACCTTAATAGTAAAATCAAAATAACTAGTATTAATTCATAATAATCAATAGATGGCTTCAGTTAAATCTAACCATCAGTATTTTTTTAAGCAATGTACAGTTACTTTTTTCCCATTACCAGTTCATTCAAACACAAATGTACTTTGCAATCAATAATAATTCTTTCTAATAATTTTCTTTCTTGCTTGACAGGATGACATTTATGTAATGATATTCCAGTAAAGTGTTAGCATCTTGCAATCTTGCCAATACCTTTTTTTTTTGTTCAAAACCATACCATAGAATTTAACAAACATGTTTTCTTACAAAAACCAGGGAAGATGTTTTTAAAGGCAACCGCACAAGAATAAAAATAAATAATAATCTCAAGCGAATAAGCGATATACTAATATACTTAAGCGATTGCCTTTAGAGCTCACTCTTGTATTAGAGTAATGAACCCACCTTGTGTGGGTGCGGGGTACCATCTTTTGTGGGTGCCAGGTGAAAGTCCCCAGCCAAAAGCTGAATTTAACCTTAATTATATACTACTTAAGTAATGTAATGGTTCTCTACAGAGGAGCTCATGCTATAACATTTTTAAAAGAGTTTTCAAAAAATATGTGTAGGCTAAGGAGCAAAACATATGTTTTATCCACTTACTTTTAAAAATAATACTAAATTTTATTGAATAAAAAGCGATATTTTGGTGTAAAAAGGGTGTAAAAACATAAATACGTTGGTTTTTACCCACTACGTTAAACGGGAACCAACAATGTCTCATAACACACGAAAATTTTCAAATAATGTGGAAAACGAGCAGCTACGGACCAGGGTTGCTGAGTTGAGGATGAACGAGACCAGCTGCGTCTTCGCGTCGAAAAGTTGGATAAAGGGAGAAACACTTCCAATGGAATAGACGAAGAGACTGTGGCTAGAATCTGCGCCCGAGTAATCCAGGAGCTCCTGTCGTGGATGGAAGAACGTATGAAAAAGATGGAGATGCAAAAAGAACACTCCACATTGGCATTAGTAGCTGGACTAAAGGAGTCGGCTTCACCCCAGGAGGATTTTGATAAAGCCCGTCATCTGGTCAAGGAAGCAATCGACAGCACTGAAAATGGTGAAGTTAACACCACTGTTGTGGATTGCTTCCGAATAGGAAAAAAGCTCCCTGATAAGCCACGGTTGTTGAAAGTCCGCCTAATAAACCAATCTGCCAGAAATAAATTTGTCAGATCTAATGGGCGGCTCCGAAAAACTGACTCATTCAAGGGTATCTATGTTAGGCCATCTCTTTCAAATGAGCAGCGCAAGGATCAAATCCCTCTGCTAGCTAAAGCCAAAGAACTGCGTGCTGATGAAAGAAAAGTGTTTGTGCGATATGGTGATAATGGTGACCCATATTTATATGATCTTGACAAAAATTGCACCATGGAAATTGAGAGCTCAGACAAATTTTCTAAATAGGACAAACCGCAACCCAGTTGCAGTAAAATAAAGGCAAAACCTAAAAAAATAGATCAATATGTAAATTATGATAGGTCTAAAAATTTAAAATCAACTGAAACGCTTCAAATTATATCACTTAATAGCAGATCTCTCCTAAATTATTTAAATGAGTTTGAGCTGTTAATTTCTGGTGCTGATGTTAATTACGGGTCTCCAGATGTGATATGTGTTCAGGAGTCCTGGCTGAATGAGGATATACCAAATCAATTATTAATCAAAAGTTTTGATTACAACCTTCTCCGTAAGGACAGAACACTAAGCAAAGGGGGTGGCGTACTAACATTAATAAATAAGAACATAAAATATAGTGAAATTGTAATCCATAAGAAGTATCTTAATTTAGAGATAATAGTGACTGATCTTATTATTACAAGTAACAAAATCCGTTTAATTAATGTATACAGACCTCCTAACATTAAAACTGAAGATGACATGTTATTATTAGATTTTATTAAGTTTTACACAAATAATCATTCACATACAACTATACTAATAGGTGACATGAACTTACCTCAATCATGAGAAAAAAATTGTATTACACCAAAAATTAATTCACATTCAGTTAACAAGTTATTAACAAGAATACCTCTTGGTTATTTCCAATCTGTTTTTATACACCATTTTCAGAACAAAACATTTCTACCAAACCTAACACCAAACATTATTTTTGGAATATGATGTTTTTAAAATGGCATTATTCATCTAATATTTTTTGTAATTAAACCAAATTTAAAATTCAAGCTTTTTGGCACCTTAGCATGGATTCTATGAAGTTTTGTTAATATCCGTTTGGTAGAAATGTTTTGTTCTGAAAAATGGTGTATAAAAACAGATTGGAAATAACCAAGCGGTATTCTTGTTAATAACTTGTTAAATGTTGAGAATTAAGTTTTGGTGTAATACAATTTTTTTCTCACTATGACCTGATACATCGATTAGTATTAATTAAACAACAATAAAAATTACACCATGAATTAGTATACTGCACCTTTAACCCGTTCCCGTGAAGGCCTTTTCCCCCGCTACAACCGTGAAACCTTCATACAACAAAGGTAAAACCTTTTTCTCACGGTGGTGGTATTTTCGTATGACAAATGTCGTACGTAAACCTTACCGCGGTAAGCTCTTCGCATGACCTAGGTTTTACTTAAGTCATACATAATTTTTTGTGCGCGAATAGTGCCCAGTGAGCAAACAAATTGAAATGGTTAAAGCCGTACTGTAGCAATATGCAAATTTTTGCAACATGAAATATCCTTTGTAATACACTGTATCTGTGACCAAAATCTGCAAATTTGCCACCGTACCGCTTTAACCATTTCAATTTGCTCGCTCACTGGACACCACTCGCGCAAAAAATTAGGTATGACGGAAGTATGATATAAGTCCTTATGATATAAGTTTTTATAAGAATTAAAGAAAAGATATTAATAACTCAGTATCCAAATCATTTCCTGTAAGAAGTTCAGTTCCTCAGGGTTCTGTTTTAGGTCCATTTTTGTTCTTGGTATATATTAATGATATTGTTGATTGTGTTAAGTTCTCACAAATTAGACTCTTTGCAGATGATATAAAGTTGTTTGTAAAATCTTCATCTAAAGATTACCACATTCAAACCTTGAGACTTCAGCAAGATTTAGATAGAATACACAGCTGGTCACAAGACTGGCAACTGCAGTTATCTAATCACAAATGTGAAGTTCTTCATATTCGAAATCATAGCAAAGAGTTAATTTGTAAATATAAGCTTGGTAATAACATACTTGCAACTACAGAATTGGTGCGTGACCTAGGTGTTTATATATCCCATGATCTGAAATTCTCTAAACACTGTGAAATCACAGCAAAAAAAGCTATGAGAGTGACATCACTAATTTTTAGAACATTTAACTCAAACTCTAGAAATAATTTTCTCAGAGCATATAAGTCCTATGTTAGACCAATTCTGGAGTATGCTAGTGCAGTTTGGAACCCTTATTTACAAAAGGATATAAACATTTTGGAAAAAGTGCAACAAAATTTCACTAGGCGTTTGTTTTATAAATGCAAGTTGTTACCTGTTGGTTATGAACATAGACTGAATTACCTAGGTTTAGAAAGATTAAAAGATCGAAGAGACAAAATTGATTTATATGAGTGCTTTAAAATTATACATTGCTTAAACAATTTGCAAACCAATGATTTTTTTAAGTTTAACCTGCAGCCCACCCGTGGTCATCCATTTAAATTGGCAATGGAAGACTGCCGAATTAATGCAAGGAAATTTTCTTTTGCAAATAGGGTTGTTACACCTTGGAACAATCTACTCCCATCTCAAGTAACTGTCGATTCTTTGGATGCATTCAAGAAGAGTTTTGGAACTGACTTAAATAAGCGCTCTTTTTGAGCCTTTAAAGTCATATCAGATAGCTATGTTCATTGATAATTAGTTACAATTGTGATTCATATTGGCGGCAATTAAGTCGCAGATTTGATGTTGTTGATGAAAAAAAAAAAAAGAAAAAGAAAAAAAAAATAGAAAAAGAAAAAATAAACACAATGAAATGATGAAAACAGAAATTAAACTATGCATAAACTATGCTTAGTATGATATTAATTCTGTTATCTGATCATTAAATAAATAAATAAAGTCGCACGAACGTTTCACGGTTGTAACCAAGGAAAAGGCAATTACGGGAACGGGTTAAAACTAATCATATTTATGTTCGAACTCGAAGTATCACTGTGTGTAATTTTTATGCAAATTTTTGTATATCAAAGTTTTTATACCGTTTTTACGCAAATATCAGTTATTTGTTTCTGGCTACAAAAAAAATTTTTTATGTTTTTGCGTAACACGAAAATAAGTGTAAATTTAGTTTTATTTTTATATATTGTATTTTTTTAGTATATTCTGGATGAAGAAAACGAACTCAGGAACGGATAGTGGATAATAGAGTTTGCTGGAGTAAAATCGATAAGTAGGGATACGTACCAACAGGTAAAAATGTACTTATTTTTAAGTTTAATTTTAATTAATTTTAAATATCAATTTGCGTGTATTATATTTGTTATTGTGTAGTTGCGCGTTACCCTTTAAACTGAGGCGTCTGTATTCGCTAATGAGCCCCGCTTTCACCTCAGGTTATTGGGAATGAAAAAATGCGTCCGAATTTAGGGGCGAAACGTATTTTTTCGTCAGATGTTTAAATTTATAGTTATAATGCGCGTTTATAGTATAGTATTTTATTTCATATATTATTATTATATTATTTTTGTGGTCTAGTGGTTAAGACGGACGGACGGCCTTAGACTGCGAGGCCGGGAGTTCGAACCTCGACAAAGTCTTTTTTTAACCTTTTTTAACCGCAACGTATAAATTATAATTAGTTTTTTTCTTTTTGTGGTAGATAGAAAATAGCTGCATAATACTTACGTAGTGTTTTTTTTTTGTTTGATAAAAATATTTTTCGGAAGTTTATTTACGTAAAAAATTTGCAACAAATCCAAAACAATATTTTCTTAGAGGATCGTAATTTTATTTTTTATGTTTGAATTTTAACAAATTAAACATTAATAATTACATTATTACAAATCCAATCAGTTTTACATTTTGCATTTAGCTGTAGTCATATATTTTTTATTGTTACATACAAATCTTAATTACACGTTTTAAAACAGACAATATCTAATATAAATCAACATATATAATCAGTGTTTTGTCATTATTAAACACCTCAGGGTCTCGTCTTTCGCCTTTCGTCTTTTTTAAAAAAACATTAGTATGATTACGGTATTTTCCGTACAGTGAATAAATATAGAACACACTAGCATTGCTGAATGCTAGTGTTTTCTCTATCTTATGTGTATTTTAAGTTTCAGTGCAAGGTTTCTATAATTGTTTTCTTAATAAAATTTCTTGATAGTTTCATGTTTAAAATAGCTAGAACTTCCACTCAGCGTATGCACAGAATAACGTGAATTATCGTTTACTCAACGACATTTTAATACTTTTTACCGCATTTAAAAAAATCCCTTCGGAGCTCCGGTCGAAAAAATAGTATTAGAACGGGATTGATTATAGCGTTGAAAAAAGCAAACAAAATCAAACACTGATTGAATATTTTAAACGTTTCGGTGTTCGGTATCATTTGAAATTGATCGAGTGTTTTGAATATGTGAACGGGAGTCTGGCAAATCGTAAACGCCAGCAGCAGACAAATCAGCAATCGGATCAATTTTCTTTTTTCGTCGATTTCAAAACTGTTATCATGATTTTCAGAACCACCCTCCCGATTGTTAGAATCGCCGTTCCCATTTTCAAACCCGCTTTCGGCTTTGAATTCGCTGGGAGCAATTCGACCCAATTTCTTCACCAAATACCCGTAAGAGAACGAGATTACCGAGACCGGAATTAGGTACATCAGCGCACTGTCCAGAAGTAGTAGGACTTTGTAAAACCTTTCCACCTCTCGGTTACGAAAATTCACCAAGCAGGCCGTCATACTCTATTTCGGGTATTATACGAAAAGGTTTTAGCAAGCATCAACAAACATATATAACATATAATATGTATTTTGACAGTGAATCCCACGGAAGAAAAATATAGCATTTCACAAAACATTAGTGAATAAATAAACTCTTGATTCAAATTACTTAGCATGAGGTCAAAATTCATTAACGCAAAATTTGCATTTAACTTAAAAAAAGTTGACATAAAACTATTCACAGTGAGTAAATGGCTTGTTATGGACACTGATGTGTAAAACAAATCAATTGAATGAAAATCTGTTTGGTGTAAGTACTTCTTAAATCATCCATTTAGATAGAAATAAATGTATTTTAATAAATAGTGAAGCTAACTAAGGTTAATTAACATGCCTTGTGTATTTATATCGTATACTATAAAGTATAAAATATTATATTGAAAAACCAATCTTTCTATTCAAATGTACAGACAGATGCATTGTATGTTTTGACCTGACATAGTCAAGAATAAATGCATTGTTCACATAGTTTTCTGGCATTTTTCTAAAACACACTATTAAATTAAAATAAACAAATTATCAAGAGGGTCGTTAGAACCCGCGGGGAATTTGAAGTCTTTAAGGAACTTGGAGCCGTCGAAACTTTTTGGAAACTTGGAGCCCTTAAAGGGCTTCGCTTGGGCTTAGTTAAAAGTTTTAATAATTTTTATTTTAGACTTTAAGTTCTTTATTTTCGGCTCCGAGTTCCCAGGGCTCCATCAACTTTAAAGGCTGGTTCATACTTATGTAAAAACGTCCTTTGGACAAAGTCCAAAGGACAAATACAGCGTATAAACCAGTAGCGTATATAGGGGGGCGGGAGAGGTGACCGCCCCCTCCCCTTTGGCCGTTTTCATACTTAGGGGGGGGGTGGTTCGCCCCCCCTGGCTGGCGAAGCCAGCCATTTTTGTAAAGGTCCCCCTTTACTTTTTTATTTTCAGTTTATAAAAATGTAGTGGATCTTAAATGCATAAAATTACACAATGTAAAAATTTTCCCTGCTTCGCGGGAAGGTAAACCTTTTTCTTTTTATTTGTTCAACCGCACTTTTTGCTTATAAGTTACAAACCCCTTGCAGTCGCGCATATTTTAAATAATTTACCCAATTATATATAAATCAGGTTATTCTTAATATTAATAGAATTAAGAAAAAACTTTATTTGGATATAGTACAAAATTTTAACATCATACTTATTTAAAGCTGTAACAAACAAATTGTTTGGGAATTGAGTTATAAAAACAAAAGTAAATCTATGCTTTTATGATTGGTTGAAGACAATTCTTAAGCAGTTTTTAGTGCTTATTTTAAAAAATTTTGCCTCCGGCGGCTGGGGGGACACCCCCAGACCCCCCGGCCGACGCCTTCCGTCGGCTTGGTGCTCCTACCACAGTAACAAACGAATTGATAAAGCTTTGGGTTATCGAAACTCATGTAAAACTATTGCCATATGATTCGATGGACACAATTTCTAAGCAGGTTTTAGTGCATATTTCCAAAAATTTTCGCCTCCGGCGGTTGGAGGGGGGCACCCCCAAACCCCCCGGTCGACGGTCTGCGTCGGCTTTATGCTGCTATTTATGTAATAAACATTTTGTGTAAGAATTAGGTTATAAAAATAAAATTGAAACTATAACTATAAGAATCGCTGGAGA
>JASAMX010017027.1:0-21340 GCA_030248175.1 Microlaimidae sp. YZB2_3
CGCACAATTTTAATTGGTCCTCTCATGTCTGCATTCTAATTTTCAGCGTCAGCCAGATATAATTTAGGCATAGTAAATAACTTTTGGTTAAACTATCACAAAAAATAAACAAAGTCAATATACCAGGTATTTCTGTTATAAATAATTTAACTCTTTGTAAAACTAGTGAATTAAAAAAATATATTTTAAATCAAACATATCCAATAACTCAATCAACCGAACTACGGCTAGACAAAGAAGTATTTATAAAAAAGTTTGGCAGCCTGTTAACGAACTAAAATCATATCAGTGTGTAGCTAAGATCCCTTTGTACACAGCAATACTTTTTTTGTTTGTGAGATATAAGGCCATGTCATCACAATCACGAAAAATCTTCAAAAAAACATTTGATGTCACTATTGCAGGTATTTTTGCCAAAAACGGTTTACTTACGTTTTGTGAAACTAGTGGATTTTTAGATCGAACATATCCAATAACTCGATCAACCGAACTACGGCTAGACAAAGAAGTATTCGGAAGAAAGTCTGGCAGCCTGTTAACGGACTAAAATCTTATCAGTGTGTAGCTAAGATTCTTTTATACATAGAAATACTTTTTTTGTTTGTGAGATATAAGGCCATGTCATCACAATCCCGAAAAAGCTTAAAAAAATAACATCTGATGTCAGTATTGCAGGTATTTTTGCCAAAAACGGTTTTCTTACGTTTTGTGAAACCAGTGGATTTTTAGATCGAACATATCCAATAACTCGATCAACCGAACTGCGGCCGGACAAAGAAGTATTCGGAAGAAAGTCTGGCAGCCTGTTAACGGACCGGGGAGGACGGAGCCTTTCACGACAGGGCCACCGAAAACGGGTGAAACAAAATTTCCTATGTGAACTTGTTGAATTTGTACTTCGAAAAAATAGAATATTAAAATTAAAAAAAACAACAACACGTTTTGTGGCAAAGTCAATTAATTTGTATGAACAATAAGGCCTGGGGCCTGTTTCATAAAAACCTTTGTAAATTATCATTTTAGAAATCTCCGCCTATTTTTTGTGAAATACACAATAAAGGTTTTTCAGGGGTAATCCAGGGGAGTATCTCCGCGCACTGCTCTGCGCTGATTGGTCGCATCCACGTCAATTCATCTCCGCTGACCGATCAATATTCGCCCTGTCGTAAATCATCTATCATTATAATTTACAAGAAATAGGCGGAGAGTTGTAAAATGAAAATTTACAAACGTATTTATGAAATAGGCCCGAGGTTCACACTGGAGTGACAAGTGGCAAATGGCAAGTGACATTCCGTTCACAGCTCAGCAACCAGTGATAGCAAAAATATATAATATAACGAAAAATGTGCAACTCCTATATAAAAAAGTATGGAAAAGTAGGCCATTATAATGAGCCTTTCCATTTAAATGACACTTTCCATAATAATGGCATAGTAGCTATTTTAATGCAGGAAAATATGCCGTTCGCCCACGTCACTTTACACTAAATGCGCGCGCATAATCCAAATGAAACAAAATGTTCTTATTGATCCGCGCACATTTGTGCAGAATAACCTGGGCGAACAGCATATTTTCCCCGCATTAAAATGGCTACTATGCCATTATTATGGAGAGTGTCATTTAAATGGAGAGGCTCATTATAATGGCCTACTTTTTCCGTACTTTTTTATATAGGAGTTGCACATTTTTCGGTATATTATATATTTTTGATGACAGTACGCGCACGGAACGCGTTGTCACTTGTCACTTATCGCTGGTGAACCGGACCTGAGGTATGGGTGATAATCTTCCGGGATGCTCCTTTTGGCGAACTCACCTAACAAAATAATATATTTTTTATTAAGTTGAAAAGAAAAAAAGAAGCATTTGAGATAGATAAAAAGCTGCCACAGTAGTTATTTCCACAGTGATCTCTAGTTTTTTTTATCGTCGTTACTACGGCAAAATGAGCCACTGCCATTATAAAATACACATGACTGTGACTCATTCTGTAGTTAATAGTTTCCTATTTTTATTTAAAACGAGTCACAGGCACACACATTTTATACGAACTGTGGCTCATTTTGCCATAGTAACGACGTTATTTTTCGCATGCTTTGACAATTATAGTTGACCGATAATTGTCTAAGCCAATTTGCCATTTTTCTATCTGCTAATTTTATGTCGTTTTTACTTGGGTATCGCATGACAAATTCAATTTAATTTATTTTTAATTGAAGGAATTTATTTTAATTGGATTTAATTTTAGATCGAAGCGTGGCGTGGGGCAACAAATGGATGAACGAAATTGTAAAGCAACAAGAAAAAAAGTTCGCAAGTCGGAATTCTATTGCGGTTCAGGTATAGTAATTCAAAATTATCAAAACATCACTGTTTTTGAAACAGTCTAAATTACTGTAAGATTAATTTGACTATATGATTTTTTTTAATTCGGATATTTTACTTTTGACAGCGAAGTAAGAATAAATCTGGGGCCGGTTGCATAAAACGTTTAAGGGTGATTATTCCTTTTTATTTGCACTTAAGTGGTTCAAAAAAGCAAGCAAATTTAGCTCAAGTGCGTTGCATAAACAGTTTCACTTAAACGTCTTTCCTTAAAGGTGCGGTGCGGAGTCAAACTTTTTGTCTTCGATTTTGATATTTTTTTGTGAAAACGTCACTCTTGCCCCCAATAGCTCACAAAATTTTTTCAACAAAATATCTGCAGTGAGTCGGGAGCTTTGACCCCCCCAAAAATGGCATTTTTCGACAATGCTGTATGTGAAAAATTGCTCAATGGGTATTACGATTTACGTTACAAACTATGCACTCAAAAAAAGCGGCTATTTTCTACTCTAATTTGATACCTTGATCGTTATGATTGGTGCAGTATTTGTCCAGATATTGCGTTTCCCGTACAAAAAACACTCGATTTTTTTGCTAAAAAAACGAAGTGAGGGAAAGAAAGCTTGGGCAAAGTTCACAAATTCACTGCCGTCGTTTGGTGTTTTAAACGAAAATTCGCGGGTTTTTTTTAACACAAAACGGAAACGCAATATTTCGATAAATACTGCACCTATCATAACGATCAAGATATCAAATTAGAGTAGAAAGTAGCCGCTTTCTTTGAGGGCATAATTTGTAACGTAAATCATAATATTTATTGAGCAATTTGTCACGCACAGATTTGTCAAAAAATGCCATTTTTGGGGGTCATAACTCATGACTCCATGCAGACATTTTTTTGAAAACATTTTTGTGGGTTATTGGGGGCAGGGGTAAGGTTTTCACAAAAATTATCAAAATCGAACATAAAAAAATTTGACTCCGTACCGCACCTTTAAGTTTTCTCTTAAATCCCAAGGGTGGTGAAAAGGCCCTTAGACTTTAAGGTGAATAGTTAAAATAGAGCTGGTGCGGCATTAATAAGATTATAAATCGTTTTAAAAAAATTACAATGTTTAAAATAACCATGCACACGTAGTAAATAATTTATTTTTACGATAAAACGAAAATCGTTGTTATATTTAATAAAATATTTCAGCATTATTCTGCTCAAAACATTATCTTCATTAATTGACCAAAGTCTTCTCCTTGTTTTGGCTGCTTAATTTGTTTGTTTATTTTAATGAAATTAAAAAAATTTCAGCACAATAAATTTAAGATTGGATAAAGAATACATTTATTTTTGCTTTTAGGTGGTTTTGTCAAAAAAATCTAATAACTTAAGCTAAAAACCGCGACAAAACACCTAATTCCGAATAAAAAATGAAAATAACTTGTCGATTTAAGATTATTTAGTTAAATAATTTTTCAAGCAATTCATTATAGAATCCATTTATTTATACTGTGTTAGAATAAATGTTTACACTTTTATGTGTTTTAACTTATTTTTGCAGCAATATTTAGTTTTAAATGTTAACAAAAATCCCCTTAAGTTGTAGTACGTTCGCCTTATGCAGCAAAACACTTATGAAAAATCGTAATATAAAGTTTTAGGCAAATACACTCGGTAATGCAGTAGTATCGAGGTGGCCAAACCGAATGGTGAACCGTGCTCAATCGGTGGAAAATAAGCTTAATTCCTTTGCGCAAACGGAAAGAAATAATTCTCCACCAAACGATCCACACGTGGATACTATCAGAGAACTGGTGAAGTACGGTTTTTGCATTAATTTTTTCTTAACCCTTGCTGATTAATTAGGCGCACATTGAGTTTAAAACGCTGAATTATAAGGCGCCAGCACTGCTTAATGGCAAAATTAGCTTACTTTAAAAGGATAGTCCATTTCTTCCTTTCTCTTTCCTTAGGCCTGGTTTGTATTTCGTCCAAAGTGTCCAAATGACAAAGTCAAAAACCTTTAAGGACAGTTCTTGGAACTGCGTCTGGATGATTGGAGGCAGATAAGAGGCAACATAACCTTCCACGGAAGCAGCTAGGAGGCAAGGTATAAACAGCTAGGAGGCAGGTAAAACTGCCTTGGAGACAGGTAGGAGGCAGGTAGGAAGCAGGTAGGAGGTAAGGTGAGGCAAGTAGAAGGCAGCAAAAAATTTATTGAAGGCAGATATGAGGCAGTCAAAACTACCTCAAAGGCGAGTAGGAGGCATAAAGTACTGGTACTGCCTCCTATATTAAATAATATACCTGTTAAAAAGCATACACGAGGCAGTTAAAAATGCCTTGGAAACAGGTAGGAGTCAGGGTGGATGTAATTAAATATATATTTGAGACAGAATGGAGGCAGCAAAATTTTTAAAAGAGGCAGGTTAAAACCTGCCCTCCTTATTGAAGCACTCCCTTCTTACCATGTTAAAAACAGTTTTTTCTGTTTTTCTGGCTTTTGGGCCCAGAAAAGTATGTTTTCAAAATTCAAAAAACGTTTCTACATTGCCCAAAATCGAACTTTTTATTTTTGTTCTTTGGGCATTTTAAATGAAAAATGTCACGGGTTTTACCTCTTTGGAATTTTTTGTCTAAAAACGACTGCATATCCACAGAAAGGATTCCGCGCCACCGCGGCTCAGTGTTAAACACCGCGTCCTAGCAGTGATCAGCCGCAAGATTACCACTGAGCAGCGGTGGCGCGGAATCTCTTCTGCTTATTTGCAGCGAAAAAAAATTCCATTATATAAGTTTAAATAAATAGACTATAAGAATTAACATAATAAGGCTATATATAAAAAATATCGGTTAAGTTATTTATTAGGTTATATCGGTTATTTGATATGATAAGTCATTTATAACATATTGATAACTATAATTTTCGTTGACTCAATAACTATAATTATAATTGTTACATAAAAAATTGATCATGTTAATACTTGTAGGCAGAATAACAATCTTGTGAAAGCTTTGGAAAGAAGAGATAACTCAGTGAGTGAAGCCAAAAGTACCGAAGACCGGGTCTCAAAAAACAGGTAAAAAATGCTTCGATATTATAGATGATGAGCGTTCATGAATTTTTTAACCATTTAATTCTAAATTTGTTCCGTATTACTATAAATAATGAGCGTCCACAGTAATAATTGTTATTGCGAGTTCTATTCAGAATTATACATTTATTTTATCCAGGATATTTTTGACGTAAACCTAAATCCGAATATGGAACAAAAAATTATAACTTGTGTACTATTTGGAGAATCTTTTTAAAGCTTTCCTCATTTGAAAAACTTATTTAACAAGTTTTAGAATTATATTTTTTGCTTTTTTTACTAAATAAAAACCAATCTCTTTACTATTTTGAGAATAATTAAATTTAACTGAAACAGATTTTATTTTTAAGAGCTTAAATAAATTTTATCTATTTTACTAAATACATAAATATAATTCGGTAATGTTGTTTATAATCTTTGAAATGATGCCAGTTTTAATCCAGCATTCCAATATTTTTGTCCATAAATACTTGAGCCCACGGCTCGACACTTCGACCTGAATATGCGAAATTTGGTAAAATTTCTGTCCATATGTAGTGGAGCCCATGGCTCGACGCGGGTCATAGGGAGTCCGCTATTTATGGAAAACAATTTTAGCATGCCGGATATGTACGTCGGAGTGTCTGCCCATAAACTCAATTGTTTATGGACAATAATTTTAATTACATCAAAGAAAAATCTCAAATTTTCAGGCAAAAAGTGTTCCGTCAAATTGGAAAATCGCGGAGCGAGGATCGGGGATATCGACCGCCGGCGGCCGCCGATCTGGCAGCAATCGTAGATGCCAAACGGGATCTGAACGCCGAAATTCGAAACCTGGGATTCGTGCCCAGAAATGCCGCCCAACAACGGAGGATAGAGGTAGATCTTATAATATTATCAAAACTCCCGTTGTGGTAATGTTTCAAAAATAGGACGCCTTTTAAATGCGAGTTGCAAAGTATAGTCAACGGATAATGGTGCAACGTAAAACGTCGCTCGTAAAATTTTTAGTCTATAGATTCCAGGTTCAAGTTAATTCCAAGACCACCTAATTCCAGTTAAAAATCAAAAATTGCTTCGTTTTTTTTGTTAAAACCCCCTGTTTTCGGTTTTTACAACAGCTAGCTATCTTATATTCGCTTTTCCAACTGTATACTGCGAATCAGTCTGACTAGTGGTGGAGTTTTAATTGAATAACTAAAACCATAAGATTAAAAAGAAAACGAAATATGTTTAAATTCTCACTAAACTAGATTATACCAGAATATAATGTCTACACTAAATTAATTTGTAGTTTCCCATGTTTAAAAAACTACAACACCCACTGTATTTTTTATGGATTTTTATCTCTCCCATGTTTAAAAAACTACAACACCCACTGTATTTTTTATGGATTTTTATCTCCTAGATTTTTTAAAATATGTTTCATATTGATCTTTTTAGGCTGCCACGGAACAAGAAAAGGCTTGGGAAAGCCAAAGAATGACAAGAGAAGAGCAAATTTTCAAAAACCTAAGTAGAAAATCGGTAATTTCTTTTTTGGTTTCTTTTTTTGTAAAACAAAATATTACGTATAGGCAAATAAAACCTAGCTGACCTCGATAATTTGGCGCATTGAATAGACTATTTAACAATAAAACAATTGAAAATTTTCAGCAAAAACGGTTAAATACTAAAGATGGAATCCCATATTTTAAAAATTATTTATCAAATTACTCAATTTGAAACAAAAAAAATTTAGTAAAAGGTTAAAGTTGACTTAATTTTTGTATATTTTGTGAAAAGGCGGCAATTAAAAAAATATGCTTTCTAATTCGTTTAAAAAAACGTCATAACCACACAATCTTAATTGGTCCGCTCATGTCTCTCATACAAACGTACGAGGTCGGCCAGATATAATTTAAACATAAAAAGTATCACCACGAGAAGTACGGAGTTTTTAGAGCCCCAAGTAGGAAGGGAACTTGGAGCCGTCTATTTTAGACCTTTTTTAGGCCTCGTTTAGGCTTAGGAATAGGTTTTAGTACCTTTTATTTTCGGCTCCAAGTTCCCTCGGCTTTATCCAACCTCAACCCCACGAGAGGCGACAAAAATTATTCACGCAGAACGCAGAGTAATTAGGACGGGACTAAACGCTATAGGCGAATAAAATCTAGCTGACCGCGATATTTGCAGTATTGAATCGACTATTTAACAACAAAAACATTCAGAATTTTTTACTAAAGTGGATTAATAACAAAGATTATAAACTGTATTTTAATAATTATTTATCAAATTACTTAATTTGTAACCTAAATGCAAACTTTCTAAGGGCTAAAGTTGGATAATTTTTGTATATTTTGTGAAAAAGTGGAATTAAAAAAAATTCTGCGTTCTTTTTTGTTTTAAAAAAAAACACGTCATTACCTCACAATTTTAATTGGCTCACTCATGTCTGCATTCTAATTTTCAGCGTCAGCCAGATATAATTCAATCATAAGCGTATTGGTTTTTTAAAGGTTAATTGCGAAACTCCAATTCGGAAAATACTATTAATTAATGACATAATAATTGATTTTTGATTTTTTAATCAGTTTAATATATGCTGCCTTTAATTCTCATTATAGTTCAACTTTATGTGTTTTTTCTGTCTCCTTTTACCAATACCATATTTAAATTTTTCTCAAAAAAATTAAGCACAATGGAATTATCAAAGTGTTTTTTTATTTTAAAACCGAATTTAATTTATTAGAATTTTAAAAAGTCTTTTTTATCAATTCTTTCGGTCTCGTAAAATCCATTTTCGTTCAGCTTTTTCGGTTCTAGGGTATGAAAGCCAAACCACAACAGCACAACTACGGCGAAATCGGGCAACCGCTACAAAATAAGCACAGCCTGGAAACCGCCCGCGCCCTGGCGTACGGTAACATGGCGAGAATTCCGGACTATGCCGCCGAAGAACGACCGATCGTAGCCGGTATCTTACCGCAGTGATCCACTTGTTTCACATTACTCGGAAATCGCATTTGTTTCGCATTACTTAGAAGTATCGCATTTTGTAATAGAAACTACAACAGTGTTGGTATGTTTTACAATTTCAGTTGGTGTGTTTTATTAAGAAATTCAGTGCGTATTGGCGGTATCTTACCGCAGTAATCCACTTGTTTCACATTACTCGGAAATCGCAGTGATTCATTCTTTATTTTACACGACTTCGAAGTATCGTAAGAACAGTTGGCATGTTTTACAACTTGAGTTGGTGTGTTTTACTAACAAATGTAGCGCGGATTTTCGGCGGTATCTTACCGTAGTGAGATGGACACTTTCCGCTGTCTTACTCCTCACATTAAGAAGTTGACTTTGTGTTTAAAAACTTTAGTAATTCTGGAATAGGCAGATCCTCGGTGTGATTTTTGCCCTTTTGGGTTACTTGTTTCACATTGGGCGGAAGTTGCTGTATTTTTGGCTTAAATAAAAATAGTTGAATACATAACCGACATTCTTCGTCATGTTTGGAAGAATTATACATAATTTATTGTAATTGTATTTTATTGCATTATCAATCGATGAATCTTATCTATTACGGTAATCTTTTGTAATTTGCATATGGTGTCATTTAATTTGTGTGAGCATTGTGTCGCGCGAAGTTGATTGGTCGTTCCGTATGATGTTCAGTTCAGCAATAGTTGGGTTAGTAGCTTTTGCGCGGTTTCGCAACCAAAAAACTAAGATGATATTACAATTTCGAACGTGCTTTTCAGACCTTAATCTGACATACGTATGAGATTGATCGATTAATTTGTTTTCTATTGAACAAAATTTTTGCGCTGGCTTTGCAAAGGTATAAAATTGCCTGAATTTTATATATCAAAACATATTATAAAACTTACTTTTTACTTTTTTTTAAAAATCGTAAATTGCATATTTTACTGGTTCAATTTATTTTTAACTTTTTAACAAATTATATTTTTCAAAAATTTGTCGTTCCAAATTATGTTTGCAAGTAAAACGCAATTATATTTTTTGAAAACTCATTCGTGCTCCGGAGCTCCGGCCACCTAAAACGAAAGGAGTTCCATCCTTTAGATCAGCGATTTTAAGCTTATTCAAACTTAAAATATATCGCACTGTTTTATACGCATTTTTAAGACTATTTTTATTCTTTTTAGTAAGTTAAAAAAAATTAGTTTGCAAAAAAATTTTTGACAAAATCCTTAATGAATTTAGTACGAATAATTGCTAATAATAATAATATTCTTAAATATGATTCACAAATTTTGTACAAAAATAAGACACAGTTAAATATGTATACTTGAACAAACGGATGTGAATATAATTAGATAATGCAATTAAAATTTAAAATGTACATTGCTTTATATATTTCGCCTTAGGTTCAAAAAGTACAGGACAATAATGGCGCTCAAAAACCCACACTACGGTTCAATATAGGAGGAAACTATAAAAATGCATACATATACAAAATTTACACAAATAACTAAAAAAAACTTTGTAAAATTTTTTTTATTTTTATTTTTGCGTTAAAGTATAGAGTTTAATACAGTTCAACAAACAACAATACAATAGCTCTGGAGCTCCAGTGGTTGGTCTGGAGCTCTGTGGAGCGGAATTTCACTCGGGATCTTGGAGCTTTGGGGAGCATCGCTAGTTTAAACAGCGCATTGAGTAAAACTAAAATTAATAACCGGAAAAAATTTTGTGATTCGGTTTTGTTTTTTGTTAATATCAGATTTTATAGCATTATATAGCAATTTATTTGTGCGTATATGCTTGTGTTTTTATGGCTTTTAGCTTTTACCGGTTACTTACAGTGGTAATATATTAAAAAAAATTATATTTGTCATTGTTATTATGTATTTATTTGGGAAACGGTTAATAAAACATTGAATTCTGCTACGCTAGATTACTGTATGTCTGTTTTAATTTTAATAAAACATTTTAAAAAATAGCCCGGCATTAAGTTGTTTTACCATCACGCCAGGATTTTAAGGACCCTCACAATATCATATAGTATTCACGTCATATATCTTTTGCTCTGCGGAAAAGGTTGTGGGAGGAGCTATTTTAGCCAATTAGCGCATTGGAAAAAAATTGATCTCCAATTAATGAGAGATCTCCATTTTTCTAAGCGCTAATTGGCTGAAAGTAATTACTTTCATATTGTGATATTTTCTATATTGTGATAACTCTGTGAAAATATTTATCACTCAACAACTTCCGTTTAAATGGAAGGGTTTTGAACATTGAGATACACTCTCAAATAATAAAAAAAATCTAAATAATACGCTTAGTATCTGCATGGTTTTACAACCATTTTATTGTATAATACATTTTATTGTTCTTCTTTATTCTAATAGTATTAATAATTCCCTTTTTATACTGCCATAAATGTTTTTGAATATTATTATTTATAATGATAAAACGACATTTACCCTGAATTTTAAGGGTCATCAAACGGCAAACACTAAATTCCACCGACTCCGACTCCGCCTCAAATTTTTGAAAATTATATATTGATGTGCAGGTTAGATGGAATGAACAAAAAATCGAAAAAAAATGAACGATTTGAATGCTTTTTAAATCAATTTAGCTTTTTCGACATGTAAATTTTTTAAAATTAATAATTTTTAACGGCATTAGACTATAAAAACATTAAATTAAGGGTTAATTAAGTTTAAAAACCATAAAATTAGTAAATTTAAAATGGAATATAATTAATTAATCTCGAAAAACTGATAAAATTCCAAATATTATTATAGTGCAAAAATATGGTTTAAATTCTTGTTTTGATTTGTTTGATTAAAGATTTTTCATGTGAATTTAGGGTTTGGCTAAGAGTTAACATTCACGGCTTTTGGTTTTTAAATTAAAACACTCGTTATAATAAATATTAAAAAAAAATTTTTAGATAATCTTGCAGAAAAAATTCAAAAAACAGAAAACACTTTCCTAAGCCTAAGCGAAACCTAAAAATTAAGATAAAAGTCTGAAAAAACTTTAACCGGTACTCTACATGCCCCTGTGCTATGCGTTCTAGAACTGTTCGGAACAGTTCTAGAACCTGTTACGAACAGTTCTAGAACAGTTCTAGGACTGATTTGAAGTTCTCAAAATCAAAAAATAAATAAAACTCCGCAAATGATATTTAAACACATAAAACAACGGAAATACACAATAAAATCACGTGATAAGTGTTGGAAAATGTTTCGGTGACTTTTATAATGCACCAAAGTACAACTTCGGCATTTTCAAATGCCGAATTTCTCACAAATTTGGGCAAACTGGAAAGTACACCGACACCGTCCGAACAGTTCCGAACAGTTCCGAACTTAGAACTTTTCCGAACAGTTCTAAAACGAGTTAGAACTTCCGAGTTAGAACTGTTCCGAACAGTTCTAAAACTGTTCGGAACAGTTCTAGAACCTGTTCCGAACAGTTCTAGAACTGGACCGGTTGAGTACGGGTTAAAGCTATTAAAATGCAGAATAATTTACTACCTAAAGAAAAAAATATTTATTTCGGAACATATTATGCTGAAAATATTCTTTCCGGACACCAAAAGGTTTATAAAAATATTCTTGAAAGATATTAAAAACTTTTACAACTCAAATCTGCCTAATTTTCTTGGTGTATTGCAAGAAAAAAACTGCGTAACTGAATCAGCAGTGACAAAATTAGTATAATGTTAAAAACTACGGTAAGGTACGGTAGATTTCGGACGGAGTCGGAGTCGGTGGAATTTAGTGTTTGCCCATCAAACGCAGGTTTAACGATTTGCGGCTATAAGTTCTACTCCATGGAATTCAAAATGGCCGGGAAGCTAAAAAAGGGGCGTGGAAATTTGAAAATTGATTTTTTCCCAGCGCTCATTGGCTGCAGCAGGTATTTAATGTGATGTCCTCTGCATAGTAAAATGTATAGCATATAATAAAACGTAAGTTGAAACCTTTATCATAATGAAAGCTTTCGGTACAACAAATTTAACATTCTCAGTCAGATATGAAATACTATTTATATAAAATACAAATATGCAAAACCATATGAAAACAAATATGAAATACTATATACAAAAAAAACACAAAAACAAACAAACAAAAAAAACAAAAAACAAAAAAAAAAAACAAAAAAAAATAACAGAAAAAAAAAAACAAAACAAAAAAACAAAAACACACAAAAAACAATAAACCCAAAGGAAAACAAAACCAGCAAAACCAAGAACACAAAACGAACAAAAAAAACGAACACAAAAAACAACAAAGCAAAACAACCGCCAAACAGCAAACAAAACAACACGAAAAACAGAAAAACAGAAACCCGAAACAGGCAAAAAAGAAACAAAGAAAAACCCAACAAGACAACAAAGAACCAACGAAAAAAGAAAAACAAAAAAGCGCAAATAAAATGATAAAAGATAAAAGACTATTTTTATAATTGTTGAAAACTGCAGTCAAAAAAACACATAAAACCATAAAGCTGTTTGAAAATACATAATAAAAAAATTGCGCATAAAACATGTGTTTTTTGACTGCAATTTTCAACAATTATAAATATAGTATTTTATATTTTATCATTTTATTTTATATATAGTATTTCATAATTAGCATGACTGAGGATGGTCAATTTGTTTTATCGAAAGCTTCCATCATGACAAAGGTTTTAACAGTGTCCGGAAATTTCGCCTTTTACATTTTGTCTGCAAACAACTTGTCTTTTAAAAGCTTTTTTTAAAACGTTTCGTCTTCGGAAAACTAGTCTTTTGGGGGCGATTTTGTGAACGTACTTTTTAAAAGAGTAGTTTGGTTTTACGTCCAAAGGATAAAGTTTTGCTTGATTTTTAGGTTTCGCTTAGGTTTAGGAAAAAAGCTTTTAGTCTTCGATTTAAAGTACACATTATTAAATAAAGTTTTGTTTGATTTTTGTGTTTTGCTTAGGTCTTGGTTTTCAGTCTCTAATTACAAATCAATAAATAAAAGTTTATCATAGTAAAATGTTGCTTGCTTTTTAGGTTTTGCCTAGGCTTAGGAAAAAAAAGATTACATTCCAATGTTTAAGTCGCCACATACGGAAAACCCGTCTTTGTAAATCGAACTCAAAAGACGAGTTTTCTTGAAGACGAGATGTTTAAAAGACGAGTCTTCCGAAGATAAGATGTCGAAAGACGTTATGTAAAAAACGAAAAGTCCGGGAACCGTTTTAACATACGTTTTCATTATTTGCAATACGACTCCGATTTCCAAGATTGAAAATTAAAATACACTTTATTGGTTTAAACTAGTAAAAATATCCAAAAAGATATTTTGATCGCGTAATAGCTTAGAACTTTTATCTTCGATTGACTGGACAAGTACTAGATCGGAAATGCTTCGCAGAGACGATATCCCACATAGAGTTTCTTTTGCTTCGGATGGGCAAATCTCCGATTTATTTGTGACATTTGTTGTAGTCTGTAAAAAAATAAAACTACATAAATTAAAGATGAATTCTATCACGGTGAAAATAGATGAGTGGTAAAGTAATCACTCGTTTTTTGAGAAAATATCACGTGGAGAGAAACACCTGACGCAACTAAATAATAATTGGTTACATAACCGCTGAAAACTTTTTTTTTAATTTTTCTCGCTCGCGGGTTTATTGTTTATTTCTTCCTGGCGGAGAGCGGTTACGCCCTTAATTTCAGCCTGGAAGACTTTAGCTTTAACTAAATTTTTTTTTTGATTTTGAGTGGACAACTCACAAATTGAAATGGCCATGTCTCTTGCAATTTTGATTCACAAAGTTGCAATTTTGATTTACAAAAAAATATATTTTTAATTAAAATCTCGATCGAAGTTGCAATTGGACTGAAAATTCGAGGACCCGGACAGGACAAATCACGAGAGTTTTTGGCCCGGCACTTACCACCATTTTTTATCTCTATCTGTCCGGTTTTATATTCTTTAATAATTAAATTATTCGGTTTGAAAATCTAGGGCCCGCTTGCTCACAACCATGATTTCAACAATATTAACTGTAATTTTTTTAATGGAAATAAAACAAAGATCCGTCCATCGACTGTGGACTTTGTACATAGTTTTAAATACAAAAAAACTGTTCCATTGAGCCACCAAGATTGCGCTGACCATCGGGCAACACCCAGCAGGCCTACGGGTACCAACCACCTAGTTGCTGGACCTATGGACCTTTTATTTTATAGGCACCTTGCACTGGAACTCGGTTTATACATGAAGTATGCAATAAACATAGCGAGTCACCATAATGGATAATTACCGTATCTCCTACTTATCTTTCGTAGTATGCAGATCAACCCTCGAAAGCGCGCGAAATTTCGATCGATTGATCTGCATACTACGAAAGATAAGTAGGAGATACGGTAATTATCCATTATGGTTACGCTTATGTATATTGCATACTTCTTGTATAAACCGAGTTCCAGTGCGAGGTGCCAATAGAAATGTGTCCAGCTTTGCAACGCTAAATTATTGTTGTTGTACATCGGCAACACATGGCAGTTTTTCATTTGATAAACAAGTGAATAAGTGCAGTATCTTAGTCATCCAAAACCTTGGTTTTTTTTTCTGGAAACAGGGATAATAAGGTTTAAAGAGTATGTGTGAAGTGTACACTATTGGCCCTGCAAAGAAACATAATTAATTATATGATGCTCAGGTAAGAATAAATAAGATCAATATCAGGCGAATTAAATAAATCCTTCATGAAAACTTCGAAATGGGTGAAACACTGAGCGCAGTCAACATTTAGCGGGAAGGTTGCCAACATCGTTATCGATGTTGAACTAAGAATATTCAACTAAGGGGGTGAAATTGTTTTTATTTCCTTCAAACTTGTCTTAGTGCTTTTTGCATAATCTGCCTTATATTATATTTATTTATATATATAATTATATATTATAATCTGACTTAATAATTTTTAGGCAGACAATGCAAAAGTAAGTATAATATGCAATATTACAATGCATTAGCTATTTTAGTATCATGGGTGGCGCGGGAGCGCCACGGGGCGATTTAGCCCCGTGGCGCCGCGCCAACCATTATTAGAGAACGTGGGTAAATTTTAAAATTCAGAACCTTCTTCTTTTTCTTCTTCTTCTTCTTCTTCTTCTTTTTCTTCTTCTTCTTCTTCTTCTTATTATTATTATTCCAACGCTCCATTCCTCATTCGTTACTGATTGATCAAAAATAAACATGGGCTCATAAGAAAGAAGAAGGAATTACGCAACTTTCTTAGGAAGCACTTTTTGATTTAGGTCCTTGTTATCGATTTATTGATCAAAATAAAAAATTTGAAAAACAGACAAATAAAAACTTCCAACCGCACAATAACAGCCTTTTGGCAACAATAAGGATTGTACAGAGCAGACAACTAACATACCTTCATAAAAACCGCACAAAAAAAGCAGACAAAAAAAAAGTTTTAATTGGTGGCAGAAACGAAACCAGCTCCCAGCGCCATCTGCTTCAACCGCGCGGAAATCGGCGAAAACAACAGAGTACTTTTTTAATTCTTGCATTACTGATGACAAAATTAATTCAAAGTTTTATTTATTAAAAAATAATGATAAGCGTCGGTGGTGCGGGAGCACCACGCGCCGGTAGGTAATTATCGGTGGGGTTTCCACACTGCAATTTAACCCACCGCACCGCGCCAACTATACTTAGAGAACGTGAGTAAATTTTGTAATTCATGTTCATCATCTTCTTCTTATTATTATTTTTATTCTAGAATTATAATTGCAATCATTGGCGCACGGCATCGCACCAACTATATTTAAAAAACGTAGGTAAACTTTGTCTGGAGCGCCACTGCACCGCACTAACTATAATTAAACAACGTGGGTAAATTTTGTAATTTAAATTTATCATTTTCTTCTTATTATTTTTTTTATAATAATAAGAAGATGATGATACTTATTACTTTTTTATTATTTAAAAAGTATATCTCGGCAACGGAATGATTATAAACATATGTCATTGCGCAGCTAAAATTATAGTTTATTAGGCCATTTTTTAATTTAATTCAAAAAAGTGGTAGAATAGCCTTGAAAAATGCTCTAAGAATAGAGCAGGAAAGAGGGGCGATTTTTTCCCGGGCGTATGCTTAGAATATAATAATAGATGGACTAGTCGAGACTGCAACATTATGTAACTATAGAACCGCATTCGGTTTGGGCATCTCCTCACTAAATAAAAAATTTCAATTGCATATGATAATGATTTGTTTATACATTGATCTAATCACACAGCACTGTTGCATTTTTTTTAGTTTGATGAAATGTCAATTGAAAAAATTATTTTCACAGCAATCTTCGTATGAGCGTGAAATCGCCACTTTTTAAAATTTTTAGTTTTTTTTAAACATAAAAATATAACCTACAAATTGAAAACTGGCGATTTCGCGTTTGTCAAAGATTGCTGTGAGTATGATTTTTTCAATTGACATTTCATCAAACTAAAAAAAATGCAACAGTGCTGTGTGATTAGATCAATGTATAAACAAATCATTGTCATATGGTAGAAATTTTTGTTTAGTGAGCAGCTGGCTAAATCAAATGCAAATTTTCTATAGTTTACATAATGTCCATCTCAGACTAGTCCACATCTTTTCTGTCTAAACATACGCCTGGGGAAAAATCGCCTTTTTTTTCCTGCCATATTCTTAGAGCATTTTTCAAGGCTAGTTATATTATTAGCAAATCTTAATTAATTACGTTGGGTAAAGTGTAGAAAAGTTACCTTTTGTTCTTCTTTCTGCGCGTTCCATAGATTTTGAAAAATGACTATTTTTGAAGTTGACAAATTTGTATCCATATAGGTTGCGTCTGATTTTAGTGTTTTGCTTTCACTGTTGTCGTTTGTTAATTGTGATTCTCTTGTACTATTATTGCATGAACTTAAAGTTTGTTGACTGTCTTCTTCTGAATCATAGGTTTTACTACTATCTTAAATAGCAAAAATAAAATGTAATTAACATTTGCGTTGGCGAGAAAACTTGAATTTTAACGTTAAATGTTGGTTCTCAAATAAATAAAAACTTTTTAATGCTGTTATAACTACGTAGTGCCTAGGTTTATTTGGTACCCCAAGAGGGATGCGGCTTAATTAGAGCGCGCCCTAATTAATTGGGGTGTAGAATGTACTTTTATAGGGCTGTTACCCGCTATAATTAAGCCACTACACTATGGTATTTAATCTTGGTTACACTATGGTATCAAGAATACATAACAAAGAATACATCACTGTGTATTAAATTTCTTTCCTATCCGTGATACACAGTGATACATTCTTAGTTACATATGTATTCTTGCTGGTACTTAATCTTTAATATTAAACTGTTTTTTTCTAAAAGATTTAAATGCTTTTATTGTTAAATAGACGATTCAATACTGCAAATCATCGAGATCAGTTAAATTTTAGTTGCCTATAAACAAAGTTCTTCTACAGTGGTATAACCTGACCAAGCGGAATTCAAGAAAAACAAACATATTTATTTACCGGTGGCTGAATATTTTAAGAGCGAAAGAGATTGTGTTTAGTCTCAAATGTTTGTCCACGTCTTTAATCGATAAAGAAATAATTTTTTTTATTTGTTAATGTTATTTCGTCATAATTTGGTGCTAAACTATAAGTTTTATCCATGCCACTGGATACAGATTTTAGAGAAAAAAAGTTTCAAAAGATTGCTCTTGTAACGGCATATTGTCTATTTTAATTGAATGAGAAATATTTATTGAACTATTCTTGAATCAACTGCTGTTGGAAGCTCCAAAACGATATAATATTAAAACATATATTTCTTATAGTAATGTTACTTTTGAAGGGCGGGCAAGGCATAAATTATTTTAGGTAACAGTAAACAAAATTTAATAAAAAAACTTATTTAAAGCCTTGCCAACTCCTTAGATAAGCTTGATGTACTGATTTCTGAAGATAGTCTTATTTATGGTGTTATTGATTTTATTGCTTTATTTTGTAAAACGTGGCTCTGCTCAACAAATCAATAGACTAGGGCCTAAATAAAAAAAGTGCTCCTTAAGAAAGTTGCGTTATTCATTCTTCTTTACAATAAACCCATGTTTATTTTTGATGAATTAGTAACCAAGGAGGAATATCGATTTTAAAGAATTGAGCGTTAAGAAAAATAAATAATAATAATAATAATAATAATAATAATAATAATAATAATAATAATAATAATAATAATAATAATAATAATAATAATAATAATAATAATAATAATAATAATAATAATAATAATAATAATAATAATAATAATAATAATAATAATAATAATAATAATAATTATAATAATAATAATAATAATTAATAATAATAATAATAATTAATTAATAATAATAATAATAATAATAATTATAATAATAATAATAATAATAATAATAATAATAATAATAACAATAATAATAATAAGTCTTCAGCAAAAGACGAAACAAAGTTTCGAAAAAAAGCCTTATATTAAATGGAATAGTATAAAGCTACATAAGTCTAAAAACTTAATTGCCAGAAAACACTGAAACAAGTCTCTTTAAAACCTGTAAATTAATAACAGATTTTGTAAAATTTTCAGAAAAACAAAACCGAATAAAAACAATACGTGTAAAAGCTTTAGTTTGCGTTTTTTAACCATTAATAAAACTTAATTCACATAAATTTTTCTCAAAGTGGATAATTTTTACATGAGTTAACCAGCTGTAAATACCACAGTATTAGTTAAGTCACACGTTGTCAAAACGATACAAAAAAAGTATAAAGCAAGCGTCACAGTAACCATGAAAAATTTCTGTCAAAATAAGTTATCGCATTGCGCATTAAATTTTGTAATTTATCATTATTTTCGAATAAAGCAAAACATCCAGCCATATTAACGGCTTTTTAAAATCAAATATCAAGTTCTAAGTCCAAAAAACATTGAAAAATTTAGATTTAATATAAGGCGACTTTTAATTTAACAAATACATTGACAGCTAATTTGTTTTATGTAATAAATAGAAACATTAAAGAAAAAGTCGCCTTATATTAAATTTGAATTTTTCAATGTTTTTCGGACTTAGAACTTGATATTTGATTTTAAAAAGCCGTTAATATGGCGGTATGTTTTGCTTTATACGAAAATAATGATAAATTACAAAATTTAATGCGGAATGCGATAACTTATTTTGACAGAAATTTTTCATGGTTACTGTGACGCTTGCGTTATACTTTTTTTGTTTCGTTTTGACGACGTGTGACTTAACTAATACTGTGGTATTTACAGCTGGTTAACTCATGTAAAAGTTAATCCACTTTGAGAGAAATTTATGTGAATTAAGTTTTAATAATGGTTAAAAAACGCAAACTAAAGCTTTTAAACGTATTGTTTTTATTCGGTTTTGTTTTTCTGAAAATTTCACAAAATTTGTTATTAATTTACAGGTTTTAAAGAGACTTGTTTCAGTCTTTTCTGGCAATTAAGTTTTTAGACTTATGTAGCTTTATACTATTCCATTTAATATAAGGTTTTTTTTTCGAAATTTTGTTTCGTCTTTTGCAAGAATTTCCGCCTTTTAATGCATTGAATTCAATGTCATTTCATTTATTAAAGATATAAAACATTAAAAAATTTACTCTTTAAAATGAGTAAATTTTTTAATGTTTTATATCTTTAATAAATGTTTAATATGGGAAAGAGCGTCTCTGCGCTCTTCCCTGATAATAATAATAATAATAATAATAATAATAATAATAATAATAATAATAATAATAATAATAATAATAATAATAATAATAATAATAATAATAATAATAATAATAATAATAATAATAATAATGATAATAATAATAATAATAATAATAATAATAATAATAATAATAATAATAATAATAATAATAATAATAATAATAATAATAATAATAATAATAATAATAATAATAATAATAATAATAATAATAATAATAATAATAATAATAATAATAATAATAATAATAATAACAATAATATAAATAATAATAATAATAATATTAATAATAATAATAATAATATATTGTAGAAAGTTTTTGTAGCTTTAAAACCTAAATAAATTTGTTACTGTTGTGTTTTTTATTAAATTAAGTGGGAAAACGCTTAAAATCACCTGAAATATCTATGTCGCTGGCGGTGTTTTTGCTATTTGAAACCAAAAGTGGTGGTTTCTTCTTGTAATGAGAAAAAGTGAAATTGTGAAAGTGAATGCAGCTAATAGGGAAGGTGCCATGTTGTTGGTTCGTCACAAAGTGCTAATATAAATGATGAGGTTCCAGAAAACATCGACCGCACGTCAATTAGTAAAATAAAAAATAAACAAAATATTTTAAAGAGGCTTTGAAAAATTGTTTTTAAAATAGAACAGAAAAAAATGCGATTTTAACTTGGATGTATCTTAAGACAGAAAAAATGGTCATGTGCCGATGTATAAATAAATGAACTGGATGTATCTTAAGACAGAAAAAATGGTCATGTACGATGTAGAAGTAAGGGAACTATAAAAGACCTGTATCCATCTGGCTTCTGTAATGTTCAGTGAATAAAAATGGGGGCCATTGAATCAAAAATACATAATATTATATTATACTAAGGAAAAATATGCAACTATTTGCCAGAAGAAAAAAATATTTGGTGCCAATTTTTGAGCACTGCCATTAATTGTCATGCACAAAAGACGACAAAACAACTGCCATTAACCTGGCAAGTGTTATGTAAATGGCCACTGCCTATAATTTAGCAGTATATTTGTGCGCATGTTATGGCAGTCGAGGAATGTGCTAACCAAATACAGCCAGCCAATCAAAGCAAAATATTAAACTCCGGGCAAGGAACAGTCGCACACAACTAGCCAATCAAAGCAAAGTATTAAATTCCCTTATTACTAGCAATACGGTAACTGAACCAAGAGCAACCA